>JACBKR010000488.1:0-53289 GCA_014218235.1 Colocasia esculenta
TGGTTACGTAGGAGATAAGCTTTTCTTCTCGGACCTCGAACTCCCCCGAGACTTGACTAACAATGAGCTGCGAGTCACTATGGACCCGAACTCTCATCGCCCCCAACGACTTTGCCATCTTCAGTCCTGAGATGACAGCTTCGTATTCGGCCACGTTGTTAGAAGCAGAGAAGCCGAATCGGATTGCATACCTCAAGGTGAGACCATCTGGCGAACACAGGACGACTCCTGCGCCACTCCCTTAAGATCCAGATGCTCCGTCCACGAAAACTAGCCAACGGTCCACTGCTTCTTCCGGTTCGGGGGGCCTCGCTGTTCTTCAGAGATGAAGTCGGCAAGGTCTTGAGCTTTGATGGCGACCTGGGGCCTGAAAGTCACATCAAATTCTCCGAGCTCGACCGCCCAATTAGCCATCCTCCCCGAGGCCTCGGGTCGGCAGAGCACTTGCTTGATGGGCGCATCGGTGAGGACCATGATCTTGTGTGCCTGGAAGTATGGTCGGAGTCATCGAGTCGCCATCACCAGTGCGTACCCGGCTCTCTCGATGTCAGAGTATCGTTGTTCAGCTCCTCGCAAGGCTTTGCTGGTGTAGTAAACCGGCATGTGCTTTCGATTGTCTCCCTTACGAGGACCGAGCTGACGGAGTGTTTCGTGGCTGAGATATATAGGAATAATTCTTCTCCTACCATGGGCTTACTCAAAGTAGGAACCTTAGCTAAATAGGCCTTGAGCTCGTCGAAGGCCCTTTGGCATTCATTGTTCCATTCAAAGAGACCCTTCCTCAAGACATCGAAGAAAGGCCTGCATCTTTCCGCCGATTTGGACATGAACCTGCTCAAGGCGGTTACTCGGCCATTAAGCCTCTATACCTCTTTGATGGTCCTTGGGGCGGTCTTGTTGAGGATAGGTTGCACCTTGTCGAGGTTGACGTCGATACCTCGACTTGAAATGAGGTAGCCGAAGAACTTCCCGGCGTGGACGCCAAAGATGCACTTCTCGGGGTTGAGTTTCATCCTGTATGCGCGAAGTATGTCGAACGCCTCGGCCAGGTCGTGGACGTGATCCTATGCTTTCCGGCTCTTCACCAGCATGTCATCGATGTAAATCTCCATAGTCTTCCTGATTTTCTTCTCGAACATCTTGTTGACAAGCCTTTGGTATGTAGCACCTGCATTCTTCAACCCGAAAGGCATTCTAGTAAAACAATATAGACCTTTTTCCATGGTGAAGGTGGTCTTTTCTTCATCCTCCGGAGCCATCCTGATCTGGTGATATCCTAAGTAAGCATCGAGGAAGCTCAGGAGCTCGTGTCCCGCTGTGGAGTCGACGAGCTGGTCGATTCGGGGGAGAGGAAAGTTATCTTTCAGGCAAGCTTTGTTCAGGTCGGTGAAGTCTATGCACATGCGCCACTTTTCGTTAGCCTTCTTGACGACGACTACGTTCGCAACCCATTCGGGGTAGAACGCGTCCTGGACCGTCCCTGCACGGAGATATTTGGCGAGGTTCTCACACACGACTTCTTGGCGGTCCGCTGATAAGGGGCGCTTCTTCTGACGAACTGGCCGAGCCCTGGGGTCCACGTTCAGGTGATGTTGGATCACCCTGGGATCGACTCCCGGGAGGTCATCCTCCATCCTTGCGAAGACATCGCAGCTACCTTCAATAAAATGGATCAGCTCCGCCTCCAACTCCTGGAGTTCGGAACTAATCACTAGTGATTTTCCCTCATCAATCTCTATTCGTTTTGTCTACTCAGCTGGCTCATGCCTCTCGACATCATAATGCAAGACAGGCTTGTACTCGGGAATGACTAGTTCCTTTGCTTTTATAGAATTTACATAGCACCTGCGGGCTTCGGTTTGGTCTCCATTGACCTCCCCCACCCCGCACGGTGTTGGTGAACTTCAATTTTTTGATGATAAGTTGAGGGAACTCCCCCCCAACTTCCCTAAAAGTCCCCTGCCAAAGATAGCGTTGTAGGCTGACTTTACTTTTACAACTAGAAAGTCGACCTCAATGGTTACAGAACATGGGCGAGTACCGAGGGTGACCTTCAGCCTGATCGACCCTTCGACATTGACAGGGGATCCACCGAAACCGAATAGAGGGTACCCACAGGCTTCAGCTTGGTGCTCAAGTTGGTCATCTTCTCATAACAGTCATAGAAAAGAACGTCGGGAGCTGCACCACCATCCACCAAGATCCATGTACGCTGTAACCGTCGATGTCCGCTCGAATGACAGCGCTTCATCGTGAGGAAGCTGAGGCCGACGATGTCCGTCCTCGAGAATGTTATAATGGCGCAGTATGTCGGAGCCGAGCCCCCCGAGGTCGAACCAGTGGCCGAGGCGTATGCTTTCCCGCTTCCTTCCCTATCCTCCCCCTCCAGCTGCACCCCCACTAAGACGAGAACCGCCCCATTTTTCTCCCCGAGCTCCGCGCTCTTTGTCAGGAGTTGACTCCTTCCTGCGTCCATCTACAACGTCTTTCCCGATGATGCCGCGATTCAGCATCTCCGCAATCTCCAGCTTCAGGCTACGACACTGATCACTTGTATGACCGTAGCCCTTGTGATACTCGCAATAGAGGGCAGTCCACGCCCTGACGGAGGTTTCGCCATCGGCTCAGGTCCGCCTGAACTCCGGCAGCTTCTTGATGATTGGGAGGATCTCTGATGGGTAGCTTCCCGAATGAGGGAGGTCTCTGACCGCGTCGGTACTCGTCGGGTCGACGGTCTGGCTCCCGTCGGCGATCCAAGTTCCGACGACGCGATCCATCACTCCTCGTCCTCTTCTCGCTTGTTCAGTGCTCGCTGAGCCCCTCTCGAGCGGTCGTTTGAGTCATCCTGCCGCTCCGAGGGTTGATTCCAGCCTGACATATTTCTGCATTCGAGATAGGAGGTCGGAGAGACTTACAGGGGGCTTCTTAGCGATGGATGCTACGAACGCCACGTCGGTGCACACCCTAGTGAGGATGTTACCCCGCCGTCCTCAAGTCTAGGTCCACCACCCCGCATCACTTCGATTTAGAAGAACCGCTTTCGCATAGTCACGGAACATCTCATTCTCCTTTTGGGCGACCAGCCACAAATTGTCGATGCACAGAGATGTTTTGCAACCGTACTATAGAAATATCCAGAACCGTTGGGCCAGGTCGGTGAGTTGGCGATCGACCGGGCGGGGACGCTTTGAACCCTTGCAGGGCCGCATCATCTAGTGTAGACATAAAAGCACGACATCTTAATGCGTCAGTTACATTTACCATTTCACCTGCCCTTGGAAGTGGTCAGGTGATGACGGGATTGGTCGTCCCGTTGTAGCGCGTCCTGACTTCGGCAGATGGAGCTTTAAGGGTACTGGTGCAGCAGTGATCTCCTCAATGAAGGGCGACAAAGTCAGCAGTGTCGTCACAGATGGGGCGAGGGTGCCGAGCTGTAGCGCCTTTATCTTTCGGTTCATCTCCTAGAGGTCGTTTCTCCACTGAGGCTCCACGGCGGCCATAGGACGGGGCCGTGTGCTGATTCGGCAGTGAAGTGGTCGACGTTCGCGACCCAGCGCTCCGAGATCCACTGCCAGTGGCGGGGCCCCCTGGACTATGACTAGAGGAGGTGGTGGCGCGTGTGCCGAAGGAACCGGCGCCGTCGCCCGGACCTCAACCTGTCTTGTCGATATCGCTGGATGGGCTGGCTGGGTTCCTACAGGTCCGACGTCGCCATGCCCGTCCGGGACGGGAGCGACCTGCCGGGAAGCCGCCTCGGCCTGGGCCGCCAGTACACATGCTAACATGTTGTGAAGTCCCGCCACCAGGTTCTCTACGCTACGATCGAGACGGGAAGAAGTATTTGAGCCTTGTTCTCCCTTGCCAGATCCTCCTCCGGCGATCCCTTCTTCAGTGTGGTTGGTGGAACCTCCTCATCGGTCCTCGTACGAGCAACCGCTTTCCCCTTGGGTGCCATGAGAGCGAGCTTTTGTTCAAAAGAGGTTTCCCACAGATGGCGCCAAAACTGTCTACTGCTGAGTAACGTGGTCGGCCTGAGTCCAAGTGACCCCCTGGGGATGAAGAGGCATTGCTTGCGCGAACCGACGTCCCTCCTGCAAGACCACCGATTGGCCTCGGTGGGGAGCACCTCCGACGATCAAGTCAGTAGAAACGGAATGAAGGAGGCTTTAGGGTGGAAATGTCGCGTACCTCTATTGGAAGGGGGGGGGGGCTCCCCTCTTATATAGTAGTTCTCAAGGAAGGTTCAGTTGGCCGCGATCTGCACACGTCGCACAGTAATTCATCCACAATCTTCATGAATCCATGACTTGGACCCAAGAAACCCGGCCTCCCTTGCACGTTCTCCATGACAGCCGTATTCTTAGGAACCCTCAGTTGATACCTTCCTTTGGTGGTTACCCTGCCGTTGATTGGCGTTCGCCCTCCGTGATTTCCGAGCCTGCCAAAGTCTGGGCTTTCCTCCCAAGTCTCCCGAGTTGGCATCCACTTGGTTGCCGAGCGCCACTCGGCGGGAACTCGGTTGGTGAACTCGGGACTGAGCTCTCCGCGTGTCCACCCATAGCCGCTTCTACAGCTGCTTAGGAACCCCTCGCGGGGCCCTTTTGCCGATTCCATAGCCTCGTGAACCTTAGCCGAGCAGTCCGCTTAACCTGGTTGCGAGAGGCAGGGCTAGACCTCGGAGCCGACCTCGGGCTGATTCGCCCAGTATCACTTCCATATTTATCTTACTAACCCCTTTTTATTAGCGAGTCTAGATTTAACAAAATTTCCTTATGTTTTCACCTACCGGTCCCTTTAGCCCTTTGGATCCGCCATCTTTATTTTAAACCACTCCTGCAATTATTCCTTCATGATAACAAACTCATGTTTACCTTATACTTATTTATAATATTTAAGATATTCTTGTACTATCATTTTTCTTAACTTTGCACTGATCTGTAGCTTCGTCAGTAGAAGTCATACATATTTGGTCGTAATCAGTCGAAGCTCAACTTCGTCATATACTAAATCTCATTTCGACTATCAACGTTATATCTTGGTCAGTCGATTTGATACATCGATTACCTTGCACATCGATTGCTCCTTTAAATCCATTGTTGACCAACATCGATTGCTCCTTTAAACATTGATTGCTGTACCAACATTGATTGCCCCTTTAAACATCGATTACTGATGAACATTGATTGGTCCTTATACTCGATTGCTGACCAACATCGATTGTTATTAAACATCGATGACCAACATCGATTGTCTAATAAGAATCGATTGCCCTTAAGCAAACATCGATTGCTGTTATGCACATCGATTGCCCTGAGGCAATATTGATTGCTGTTATATTTCTACCAATTGATGTTATAAAACCTAGTTTAATATCGATTGCTGACCCCCCCCATATCGATAGTTGACTATTTTTCCTTGTCATGTCGATTGGTGTGCCTTTAATCAAACCTCTTTACTACTTAAAGTAGATATATATTTATTCCTATTTATTTAAGATTTTAAAATCCAGGTTGTTACATTAGTAGTAAAAGATTCTGGTCAGGACAAAGGACGTTAGAAATAAAAGTGGAAAGAAGAACAAGTCCAGGTCCAATTCAAAAGAAAAGGACAACAAATGCTACTATTGTAAAGAAGAGGTCATTGAAAGCTGACTGCCCCAAGCTTCATGACAAATCCAAGAAAAAATAAACACCCAAAGAGGCCAATGTGGCTTCCTAATTTAGAGAAGGAAGGAGATATGTTGACCCATCTCGTCAAGTATGGATTCTACTGATGCATTGATTTTTTGATTTTGGATGTTTTCCTATCATATGTGCCTGCATAGAGATTGGTTTTGATACTTATGCATCTCATACTGGGGGTAGAGTTTTGATGGGTAACAACACTAAATGCAGATCCATTGGATAGGAACAATAAGAATTAAGATGTTTGATGGGTAGTTAGAACATTGACTGAAGTCAGACATGTTCCTGATTTGCGTAAAAGTCTTATTTCTCTTGGTGCACTTGATGCCATTGGTTGCCATTTCAGTGGTGCTAATGTCACTTTGAAAGTTAAAATGGGTGGCATTAATTGTCATGAAGGAGAAAATATTGGGTCCCTGTATAGGTTGCTTGGAAAAACTGTGACAAGGGATGATGCTATTTTATCCTCTTCTATGTTGATACCACTTTATTGTGGCATGCACGGTTTGGCCACATGAGTGAGAGGGAATATATAGGTTGCATAATATAAAGCTACTTAAGGGTATTAAACTTGCAAACTAGATTTTTGTGAATCATGTGTTCTTAGCAAATATTGTAGGGTCTATTTGTTTACTTCTTCCAACAGAAGTAAGAAATCCTTGAGCATATTCATTCAGATGTTTGGGCGACAGCACCAGTGACATCTCATGAGGAGCAAGGTATTTTGTTACCTTTATTGATGATTTTTCAAGAAACATTTGAGTGTATTTTTTGCAGCATAAGTCATAGTGGTGGAGAAATTTAAAGGCCAGAGTTGAAAAGCAGACTGGTAATAGGTAAAAGTTCAGCGAACAGATAATGGTGGTGAGTATACCTAAAAGAGTTCAAAAAAATTTTTGTGAATAGGAAGGCATTGTTCATCTTTCACTATTCCCGGGAAGCCACAACAGAATGGAGTATCTGAGAGGATGAATAGGACTTTGTGGAGAGAGCTCGCTGCATGAGATTGTTTGCAAACTTACCAAAGTAGTTTTGTGCTGAGACAGTTAATACAACATGTTATTTAGTGAACCAATCACCCTCTACACACTGGTTGAAAACTCCACAGAGGTTTGGTCTGGCTAGCCATAGATTACTCTAACTTTCATATTTTTAGTTGTTCTATTTATATTTTATTGCAGGATGAGGAGAGAAATAAGCTAGATGCAAAGTCCAAAAACTACATCTATCTAGGCTACAAACTTGGAGTGAAGGGTTACAAGCTTAGGAATCCTGCCACTCATAAGGTGGAGCTTAGTAGAGATGTTAGATTTGATGAAGCTTCTATATTCAGAACATTGAACAGCAGAGTCAGAATGTGGATAAGCCCAATACTCAATTCAAGTGGAGTCAAGTAATGAATAGTGGTGGTGGACTAGTCAGGAGCAGTCTCCACAAGAAGATGATGCAGTTGAACAATCACATTGGAGGATCCTTACAGTATTGCACATGGAAGAGCCAGAAGAGATATCCAGTTGCTATCGAGTTTAGAGACACTCTGACATTTTCTTTCCTGTTATTTCTTCTAACCCTTGTTCGTTTTAGGAGGCAATTGAATGTAAGAACAACAAAAGGTGGCTGAGTGCCATGGAGGAGGAGATGGATTCTCTTTGTAAGATTAGACTTGGGAGTTGGTGAGATTTACCAATGGCAAGGGCTATTGGCTGCAAATGGGTGTTCGGAAAGAAAGAAGCTTCAGTTGATGGAGAACTGCCAAGTACAAGGCAAGATTAGTAGCCAAGGGCTATGGTCAGAGAAAAGAATAGACTTCATAGAGATATTCTCTCTAGTGGTAAGCACTATTCGATCAGAGTCATGCTAGCTATGGTAGCAATGTGGGATTTAGAGCTAGAGCAACTTGATGTGAAGACAACTTTTCTGCATGGCAGTTTAGATGAGGAGATATCTATGTTGCAGCCATATGGTTTTATCCATAAAGGTAGTGAGAAGCTGGTGTGCAGATTGAAGAGGTCTTTGTATGGATTGAAGCAGCTCACGTCAGTGGTATAAAAGATTTGATACTTTTATGGTTTCACATGGCTGCAGCAGATGCATGTATGACAGTTGTGTTTATTTCCTTTTTCTCAGTGATGGTTCTATTGTTCTCCCATGCTTTATGTTGATGATATGCTTATTTCCTGTAAGCATATGCAAAAATTGTTAAGCTTAAACAGGAACTCAGTTTAGAATTTGAGATGAAAGACCTAGGTGGTCCAAGAAGATCTTAGGCATGGAGATCCAGAGGGATCGGTGTAGTGGAAAGCTGTGGTTAACTCAGAGGATTATATTCAGAAGTATTGACCAAATTCACATGAAGAGGCCATGACTGTAAGTACACCTCTTTCATAGCAATTTAGATTATCATTGCAGTAGCGTCCTCAAATAGAGAAAGAACACCATGAGATGCTCAAAATACTGTATTCTAGTGCGGTTGGATGTCTGATATATGGTATGGTTTGCACAGGCCTGATTTGTCTCAGGCAGCTAGTGTGGTTAGCAGGTATATGGCAGATCTAGGAAAAGAGCATTGGAATGCACTAAAATGGATTTTGCAATATCTGAAGGGTTCATCAGATGTTGGTTTGTTGTTTCTCAGAGAGCATTAGTACTGATGTTCTAGTTGGTTATGTTGACTCAGATTATGCAGGTGATATGGATAGGAGAATCTACTATAGGGTATATTTTACTCTAGTGGAGCTTCTATCATTTGAAAGGCGATGGTTGTAGGACATCATAGCTTTATCACCTACTGAGGCAGAGTATATTTTGCAGTGGAGATGGCTAAGGAGGCAATTTGGCTGAAAGGTTTGGTGAAAGAACTTAATGTTTTTCAGAGAAGCGTCAGTTGTATTGTGATAATCATAGTGCAATTTGTCTTTGCCAAAGATTCTGTTTATCATGCAAGGAAAAAGCATATAGATATTAGATATCACAAGCTGCGAGAGTTTGTTGCACATGGTGACATTCAACTTTAGAAGATTCCTTCATAGAAGAATGTTGCTGATATGATGACAAAGCCACTGCCAGCAGTCAAGTTCCAACATTGCCTGGCTTGCCACTGTCTGTGATTGTTAAGGTGTGAAGGCCTCAGGGAGAGGGGTGTTTTTACTTAGAGAGCACCTTTCTTTTATGTAGAAGTTTAGTGGGAGCATTTTTTTCTTTTATTTTTACCAAGTCAAAAGTGGAGAATGTTGTGTTTGCTTGGTCAAAAAATAAAACCCATTTGTAATGGGTTTGGTTTCGATGGTTCCATCCCACTTGGAAACCAACCCAAAACTTAATCGACCCAAGAAATCCCAAGGGAGTGGATTCAACACGGAGAAAAAAGCCCTCATTAGCCTGTGAGGTTCGCAAGACGCGGTGTTGGAGGTTGTGGCTCTATTTTTTTTTGGGTTTTATTGCTCCCTCTTCTTCCTCCGTGGTCTGTTCGTAGAGATCGTGGTGTTTGCTATTCGAGGCTCTACGAAGCTATTGTTGAGCACCGCTCTAGAGGAAGATTGAGTTGATTTGGGGTTTTGCTTGCTCTGTTTTGGGGAAGATCACTCGATGTCAGTGTAAGATATCTTTCCACTTTGTATTTCTTCTATATCATAGTGAAGTCTCTTTGCTCTTTCTATGGATGTATGAAGACACATCGCCTCTCCAAACCACGTACATTTTGTGTCTCTCTTTGTGATGTTTTGTCGATTTTGTCGCAGAACATTCTCGCTAATTTTTTGATGCACGCATCGCTTGTTGATTCACACATTTGTAAGTTCGTATTATATGAACATATATGTCCCATTGTTACAACCCTCCCCTCCCTCCTGAAGTGGCCTCCTCCGAGCTCCCATGAACACAATGTCAAATGGGGAACCTTTTGCATTCAACTCAATTGCTTATTCATGAAAGAAAGAAAGAGAGAGTTGTTTATAGAGATTAAAAGTGAAACATTCGAATGACAACATACGGCCTATCAGAATTTTAGGGTATGCAGTGGGAATTTTTTTTCATTAGTTGTGTGCTTCATAAGTGAAGTGGAGATAAGTTTCTCCACTCATATTTCGACAATAAATTTCTCACTCATTTGAAAATGAGTGCATATCTAGATAGGCATTCCAGGATGATGTAATAGGTTAGTATTCTAATAAAATAAAAAAAAATAAAAAAAATAAGATAGGAATTCTGTGATGTCTGAACCTAAATCTAGAGAGGCTCCTATGGATTTTGTCCCCACTTAATCTAATTTGAACCATCAGGTAATAAGGAAGACTTCTTTTCATGGATATGATCCCGAGTAGCAAATGAAGTCTTCCAGTTTGAAATGTAACCTTCATGCAACATAACCCATCTGTTTTCCTTCTAGTATTGTATACTTAATGCCTGTCTAGGATATTATAATGATTCTTCATTTAAAATGGAGAATCATCCGCATTGACACATTCTTCTATATGATTTCTTCCATGTCCCACAAGCCACACTGGAAGCAGCACGTAAGGACCCCCACCAGCACACAAAGCCAAGCATCGTCGAAAGGGTGGAAAAGATGAAAGAAACAAAGATTGCATCGGCCTGGTGTTTCTGAAGTTCATGTTTATTTTTCCTTTCTACTTTTAAATTATGCTTACGATTTTTATCAGCAGTCCAAGGTTATCGTACCTAATCTGAATTCTTGATTATACCGTCGACACCTGCAGATTAAGCATTACCTCTTCTTTCTGAGAATGATCTCTCTTTTTTTTTTTAACCTATTCTCATATTTTGCAATGTCAGTTTGGTTTTTCTGCTCATTTCTCCTTGTTTGTGCATTAGGATGTCTCAATTGGAAGGAATAAGTAATACAAAGAGTAGCACAATTGGAACTATTTGGAGGATAATGAGAGGGTCAAGTTCTTTTTGGATTGTTCTATTAATGAGGTGGCAAAAGTTGGGAGATAAGGAATATCACTTGTTGGCCCACGACACAGTCACCTAGAAGGGGTGAATAGGTTTTGCAGCAATCTGAAAGCAATTGACAACTTTGAACTTCCGGTTAGTGAAACAAGTAGTGTGTAAAAGATTAAGAGGTGTGGAAGCAACACACATAGTTAACACAAATAATTATCCTGGTTCGACCCTTCTTAAATGAAGTCCTACATCTAGTCCCCAAGCAACCTCTTGAGATTTCACTAATCGGGGGACAATCTCCTCAAGGATATACAACCCCCAACAAGTTGGTCCTCCCTTCTACACAAGGGGAAACCCCCTCACTCTCTCTATCAGATTCACAATGACACACAGAGAGAGAAGGGAGGGATGGACCTTGATTGCTTGGAACGCTTCAAGAGATTTCTGGTTGGGCACTCCTCCTTATTCTTTGAATAAGTTCGAGCTCTTTATCTCTTTTCTTTGAGTGTATATGTCATTCAGACTCCTCACTGGATGAACCTCTTTCAGGAAGATCTTCAGTGTTGCTCGCTATTATTTTTTCATCTTCAACCCTTCAACTTCTTATAGAGTGGCTGAAGAAGACCGTTGAGAAGATAACCGCTGGTGCTTCTTCTTCTTTTTCTTCTGATCTCCTTGAGTCTAACAATGCTTCATTTCTCCTTATGAGCATTTAATGAAGGAAGAGGATGGTGAGATAGAAAGTAAGACATGTCATTTTACCCATACCTCTGTTACCTAGTCCACATTCCTTACTAACAGTCTGCTGTGTTAAGTAGAAGCTTTATGTCTGTCAG
The DNA here is from genome assembly GCA_014218235.1 of Colocasia esculenta. Classification (NCBI taxonomy): domain Eukaryota; kingdom Viridiplantae; phylum Streptophyta; class Magnoliopsida; order Alismatales; family Araceae; genus Colocasia; species Colocasia esculenta. The sequence continues at coordinate 11,426 of JACBKR010000488.1, forward strand.
AAAGGAGTACATTTGAATTTTCATTGAATGGCAAAGACTTGAAATTGTTGACCAGGTTGCAAGCCCAAAGGGGGGGGGGGGTGAATGGGTTGCTTGAAATATATTTTTAAATTTTCCTGTTCAAAATAACTTCAAACAGAAACACTAAACGTAGGTGTTAGAGTTAGTGAGCAGCGGAAATAAGATAAAAGCAATCACACAAAATGCACAAGAATTTTTATCCTAGTTTGGACCTCCTATCACCAGGAATCCTACGTCCAATCCCAAGAACTACTTGGGATTCCACTAATCAAGGATACAGTCCCCCTCAAGAACACTTACACATCCAGCAACCGCTGGCCTTCACTTTAACCCACGAAGAGGCAATACAACCACCTGTAGCAACAGGTCTTCTCCTTCAACAAGGGTGCAAACCACTTACCCACAGCATGTCTTCTCTTCTCATTGGAAGAGGAGCACTCTTAAAGAAGAGTTGAAGGGATGGCCCCTAAACCAAGCTTATGCAACAATGCAGTGCTTGATTTGAGGCACGAAGTGAGAGAGAGAAGAATAGGGCTATGAAGCTACTCTCTCAGAAACAATAGGCTCTAAAAAGAAAAAGAGAAGTGAAGGCTTCAGGAGAGCTCTGAGCAGATGGACTTGGAGTGAGGGCACACTGCCCTTCTAATCTGAATGGTGGTGAAGATCTCTGTGTGTATAAGTGTACACTTGTGTATGTTGCTTGAGTATCTGTAGTTCTTCACAACCATTGTCTTTTTATTAGCACTTATGCTTTCTTTAGATGAGACCATTGAGATATCCGTTGTCTCTCATTTCTTGATGCTCGTTTCCATACAGTCCACAGGTCTTACGTTGTAGAAACATGTGGCTACCGAAAACCTGTAGGCATTAATCGCTAGGAGAGTGATCTTCAGTCAACGAATAAAAAGTGTTATACAGAAATAGATATGTCCATTCTGTCACCATATAATCATAAGAAGACTCATTATAAGAATGACAAATCGTAAAATGCTTTCTGCAAGGGAGCTGTGTCCCGTGACTAAGTAAGCCACAAACAAATATGTTCCTTTCTGTTCACACGTAAAGTATTAGATACTTATCATGAAAATAGTAGTCAGTCAAAAAGGCATACTGCATGGAAACTATATCCAACAATAGACTATGTGCATGAAAGACGTATGTGAAATATTAACAGACAGAGGGAGATTTGAATTTCATGTGTTCAATCACTAGGATATTTGAAACAAGTCTGAGAATACTTTAATCATTTTACCAGGATGCTTTCAGAAAGTTCCTTAATCAGAAGATATGTAATATGATTTCATCAAGGAAAAGGCTTGATAAAGATAATATATATTTTATTTGAAATAGAATTTGATATGATAAAGTCAATCGATGTTCATACAAACCATCAATATCTAAGCAATCGATGTTTAAAGGTAAGGCAATCGATATCTAAAGCAATCGATGTTTAAGTACAAGGCAATCGATGTTTAAGCAAGACAATCGATGTTTATGAAGACAATCGATATGAGATGGCAATCGATGTTTCAGTGCAAGACAATCGATGTTTAAGACAATATATGTTTAAGACAATCGATGTCTAACGGTAAGGCAATTGATATCTTAAGTAATCGGTATGTGAAGCAATCGATTGGTGAAGGCAGTTGATGTTTATAAAGACAATCGATGTTTACAAAGCAATCAGTATGTGAAGCAATCAATTGGTTAAGGCAGTTGATATTATAAAGACAATCGATGTTTACAATGGTTAGCATTCGATATGAAATGTTAGCAATCAATATGTCAAGGAAACAACATAACATTGAAGTGAAAGCTTCGACTGGCAAAAATATAATGTTATTTGTCGAAGTGAAACTTCGGATATGACGAAGTGTAACTTCGAATATGATAAAGTGAACTTCGTATATGACGAAGTGAACTTTAGATATGAGGACGTGGACTTCGTATAAACAGATCATAACACTGTCGGTCGAAGTGAAACTTCGTATAAGACTTCGGATATGACGAAGTGAACTTCATATATGACGAAGTGGAACTTTGTATAAAATAGATCATAACACTGTCGGTTGAAGTGAAACTTCGTATAAGACTTCGGATATGACGAAGTGAACTTCATATATGACGAAGTGGAACTTTGTATAAAATAGATCATAACACTGTCGGTTGAAGTGAAACTTCGTATAAGACTTCGTATATGACGAAGTTGAGCATTGACTGATCACAACCAAAAACATGCATGACGAAGTGCCAGCTTCGGATATGACGAAGTGGACTTCGGATATGACGAAGTAGAGCTTCGACTGATCACGACCAAAAATATGCATGACTTCGGATGATGAGGTTTAAAGCAATAGAAGATGAAACTTGACTTCGATTGAAACTGCGAAAAGATTATCAATGATGAAACACATGAACTTATGAATGAACTATGAATGACACAAGGACTTACAAGTAATTGAACACCATCTAGTGAACTTAGAAATACTTGGAATACTTACAATGATGATCCTTCAAGTGTAATTTATTTCCTTTGAGTCTTCTGTTGACAGACTTAACCAAAATGATATTAAGGTAAATACACATGATTTGGATAAATATAAAAATATTCTGATAAGTTTTGTTATCACTAAAATATATAATCATGGAGATAAAGGAGTCACAGAAATATCAATAATCAGTATGAGCAAAGGTTTGTTCATTAATCGAAGCAGACAAGTCAGTAATTTATTTTTCTAACTTTTTATCCGCATGCTTTATTTATTATTTTTTATTATATTCTTGTAGGGTGATATGTCGTCATCTATTTGTTTTTATTGTTGCATGTAAATTTTTGAGACAATTGATACATTAACTAATGCCTTATGAAACTTTTCTTTGATTTATAGTGAGTATTTGCAATATTTGTAGAGGTACTTTTGCGATGCCTAAAATATTAGGTACTTATATATAACTATAAGATGGTACTATATATAAATATAATACTCATTTAGCTTCAATAATATAGTATAAAAAACCACAAATTTAGGGATATTTTTAAGTATGTAGGGTGTTTATGCAATATATAAAAATTAGAGACTTATATGTAATTATAAAGGTAGAGATATATATATATGTAAAAATGATCAGAATAAAAAATAAGTTTAAAGATATTATTAAGTATATAGGGGTATTTATGTCAAATAACACTACAAGAAAAAGCGCTTTTAGAGACTGACTTTTTTGTCTCTTTCGGTCACTATTTGGTCACCAACAGCCCAGAGACCGAATAGTGACCGAATAGCGACCGAAAATGTCAGTGAAGAATTCTGGTCACAAATCTATGACCGAAAAATGTCGGTCACTAATTAGTCGCTGATAGTGACCGATTAGTGACCGAATACTTTCGGTCGCTGATAGTCGTCATCAGCGACCGACATATTTCGGTCGCTATTTCGATCACCAATAGAGACTGATTAGTGACCAAAGACATCGGTCGCTAGTAGCGACCGCATATTTCAGTCGCTGATTCGGTCACTAAATAGAGACTGAATTATTGACTGAAGAAATCGGTCGCTAGTAGTGACCGACATATTTCGGTTGCTGATTCGGTCACTAATTAAAACAGTGACCGACATAGCGACTGACATTGTTAGTCACAAATCGGTCACTATTTTAGTGATCGAATCAGCGACCGAAATATGTCGGTCGCTAATTGGTCTCTATATTTTTAATTTTTTTTATAAAAAATTTTATTTTTTGAGAAAATCACCTGTTAAAAAACTCCACAACAATAACATAAACATCCACAACAATAACATCATCCAACATAATATATGTCTATAATAATAATAATATTTCCGCAACAATAATAAAAAAGTCCACAATATACATAATAATGAAATGAAAATCATGAATCCTCGTCCACTTGCTCGTCTCGTCTCCTCCTACGCCACCAGATGAAGGAACCTACAATACATATATTGTTGGCCCTTTTGGTACGGTAGCAAGCTAACCTAGAGGGGGGTGAATAGGTTTTTCTGAAATCTGAAATAGAACTTAAACACAGAAAATTATCACTTGAATGTTTGGTTAGTTTAGTGTGATAAGAGTAGCAGTGCGGAGACAATAAACAATCACACAAATAACACAAGAGATTTATCCTGGTTCGGCCCTTCCCACATGAAGTCCTACGTCCAGTCCCCAAGCAACCTCTTGGGATTTTACTAACCAATGGTACAGTCCCCCTCAAGGACAATACAACACCCAGCACCCTAGCTGGTCTTCTTCTCTTTCCCCGGCAAGAAGGCAACCCACTTCTCTTACAGGTAAAGAAGCCAACCTCCTGGTACAAATCCCAGTGCGGTTCTGCTAGACACAAACCCCTAGCTAGGTTCTACACTGTATACACTCCTACAGCTGGACAAGATCTTTCTTATAAAAGAAAAGAAAGACACTGCTGAGAGTTGGAACAGATGAAAACCAACTAAAAGAAACTCTCAGCTGAAAGACTCTCTCCCCCAGATTACAAGATGCACACAGAGAGAGTGAAGAGAGGAGAAGGAGCTTGAATGCTTGAGTGCTTCAGTTGCTTGAACACTTCTTTTTGGCTCAGGCTCTTTCTCTCTTTTCCTTGAGTGTATGTGGCGTTGAGGTCCTCACTGTTTTACACTCCTTCAAGATCTTAGGAAGGCTCTCTACTTTCTTGTCACGCCCCGAATATTTAGCAGCGGAATAAATACCGGGGGACGTGAACGATACAAACCGGCGTATCACAGTTGAATAGTGTAGAGTCACAATCGAATATAATAACACATTCAAGACTATAATATGGTCACCATAGTATACTTTAATTCATTTCATTCAACTAGATACAACCTCACATAAGAAGAATTAACCAAAGGGTCCATCATTCAAATAAACTTCCACAAAAGTTTCACTATTACATAGACTACTCAAATTTCTATTTCTAAACTGTCATCTATTCTAGGACGGGTGCTCGTCACTCTTGCCCAGTCCCATCCGACTCCACTGGTTCTTCATCACTACCTGAAAAAGGGCAGGATGATAGGGGTGAGCGAACTAGCTCAGTAGGATTTATATCTCAATCACGTGCGGGCACTAGTATACATGATTAACATTTTATATAGACAGATATGCTTATGAGTATGCTGACAATGCATGCTTTTCTAACAAGTTGAATAGCAAGTAGAACGGATATCATATCAGATCAATTGTCGAGTTCCATATACAATGGACAGATATTCAAGAATAAAATCATGTCAGAAAAGATTGGCCATATTCAAGCAGAGTTCATGTGTTCACAAGAACAAATATCATATCATGTCAAGTCAAACTTATCAAGTCAAACATGAGGCACATATTCACAATCTTGCATGTCAGGTGTGCTATGCCAAGCACCAAGAGTCCATACTCCTCGGTTAACAAGTACGTTGGGGCGCTCCTCCCCAGGACCGGACAGGGCCCTATTGCACAGGCATTGTATCAAGTTTTAGACCGGAGTCCCACGATGTGCCGAACAAACATATTCATATTATGGCCACAGAGTTTCAATGACAAGCTCATAGTAAAAAGAACATGATCACTCATAGAGTCAAGGAATGACAAACAGCTCAAAAGAACAAGGCAGGATAACACGTATCTTATATTTCATAATTCATTAATGTCTTGACATGAGGGTGTTTCTAAAGACAGATCATATGTAGAACATGTACTTTCCTAACATGTATGCATATGACAAATAATCAATTGAACACCGAAAACATGCAACCATGAAACTCATATGCAAAATCATAACATTAACACCACTAATATGTCCATACTAATCATGTATTCATCCCCACATTCATATCATATTCTTATCTTATCAATTGACAATAAGCAAGATCACAAGATAATCCAATGATCATAAGAACAATCAAAATTACACATTAGAATCATATTCATATCATTACCATTTCCTTCAATGTTTGATTTATTTTAAGTCCATGCATACTATATAACATCATGCACATGCTTGTAGACATCATGGAATGATCAACCCAAATATACAAAAATCTTGTAAGGGTAGTGTCGACACTAGATCAGGTGGTGTCGACACCATGCTCCAAACCCAAGACAAAATCATGCAAAACTGGTCAGGTAGTGTCGACACTAGATCAGGTAGTGTCGACACTAGAGACATTCCAGAACCCTCTGGAAAATATGGGACAGTGTGTCGACACTAGAGACAGGTAGTGTCGACACTAGATAGCTTTCCCAGAACTTTCAGGAAAAACTGGGACAGTGTGTCGACACTAGAGACAGGTAGTGTCGACACTAGATGGCTTACCCAGAACACTCTCTGGGCTGTTTGGGACAGGGTGTCGACACTAGCTGAGCAGTGTCGACACTAGAGGGCTTCCCAGAACACTCTCTGGGCTGCCGTGGACAGTGTGTCGACACTAGTCCAAGTAGTGTCGACACTAGAGTCCTTCCAGAACAAAACTTAAGAGTCATGTGAAATCCGAAAACACATGCCATGTAGCGATTCACTTCAAACTTTTATAACTCTCTAACGATTGACATTTGGACAAAACGTTCAACATGAAAGATGAAGAAGACAACTAGTAGAAAGATTTTTATGTTGAGGGTTTAATCAAATTCGGTCTCGAATCCCGAGAAATCATGTGAAGAACAAAAATCAAGTGAAACCCGAAATCACAGTATCAAACAGAGACTCTCTTATCATGCTCCTAACTCTCTAACGAAAAATCTTTGGATAAACGTCCAACATAGAAGATGATCGTGACTTCAAATAGAAGAACTTTCATGAAGAAAGTTTAGTCAAATTTGGTCTTGAATCGTGTGCACAATAAGATGAACGGGGAAAGCCCTAACTGTGCAAGACTTCGGGAAAATCACCAATACACGATGAATACACCATGAAAATTGGGCAAATCAAGTGCAAATGATCCTAGACTCAAAGAACTACATGTTGGCATTGGTTTTATTTAATCTTGGCCCGAGAACACCTACCTTTACGAAGATCTAAAACCTGTTGATGTTTGGACGCAACAGAGGATGCAGGGGATGAAGCTCCGGATTCCCAGCCTTTCTCCTGCTCCTCAGAAGTTCTTGCTTGCCACCAAACGACTCCAACTTCGTTGTTAAACCTTCCCAAGAGTTTAGGGACGAGTTCTTATAGTTTTAGGATGTTGTTAAGAGTCCTAATGACACTAGGAAAGGGCTACGAGCTCTGTTTCCTAGTTTCCAGAAAATCTGGGATTCCTTTACTTAAAGAGGTAGCCAAGGTTTAGGAAACCACCAATTGGGATTGAGTTCGGTTTTGGCTTACCTTACATGACTACTCATCCATAATATGACTCTAAATTACCCTCACTAATGCTGCATAATTACCTACACGAATTTCTGGGCAATTTCCTGTCCTAGTTTATTCATCTCCTGGGCCAAATATGCTCTATTGGCCCCAATCTTGTTAATAGGTCATTAACACATGGTATTGGAAGTCTTTCCAATACGTTTATTTATTTTATCCCTCTATATTTTTGACATTTTAAATTGCTAAATTTCTGGGGTTTACATTCTTCTTCAGCTTATGCTTCATATTTTATATGAGCATTTGAATAGATCCGTTGAAGCGATCCGTTGGAGTCCTAGCCGTTGATCATCTTCTCTTCATTTGTCTTAATCAACTCTGGTGGTCTTCGAGGTCTGTAAGCATAGAAGAGAGTGTTAGCATAAAAGTGTTTACATGAAAACTGTGCATGCTACTGTGTTTCTCTTGACATGCTAAAACTGATAAGTCATATCTTTTTCTGACAAGACTGAGAAATACGCATGCAACTTTTTGTCAGAAGATATTTTGACTTTTCATTTAGGCGCCAAAAAATACTTGAACATACAAGAGAAGTCGATGTGAATATGACTTATGCAATCGTTGTTCATTTATAAGTAAATCGTTGCACATTTATGAATAAATCGATGTGGAGAACAAGTCGTTGTGACAAAATAAGCAAATCGATGTGGTTAATAAAGAAATCGATGTAATCATTTATGAAATCGTTATGAGATCAATTTCTTATCAAATCGTTGCGAAGGCAAATCGATGTGAGGGCAAATCGTTGCACTCACTTATCAAATCGTTATAAGACCGATTTCTTATCAAATCGTTACGGTCACTTAAGAAATTGTTATGAGACATATTTCTTATCAAATCGTTGTGAAGGCAAATCGATGTGAGGGCAAATCGTTGCACTCACTTATCAAATCGTTATGAGCCTTAACGAATCGATGTGAGAATCAAATCATTGTTCCTCACTTATCAAATCGTTATGAGCCTTAACGAATCGATGTGAGAATCAAATCGTTGTTCCACACTTATTAAATCGTTATAAGACCGATTTCTTATCAATCGTTATGACCCTAAACGAATCGTGGGCGCTTATAAAATCGATCAAAATGAATCGTTTTAGCGCTTATTAATTTGACACTTAAACTGAAATCGATGTATATTGATTAAACATCAATTTTATCATTTTAGTGCGCCTTATTGCATCAATGAGAGACTTAGCATTTTGCTATGAGATTGATGCGACACAGATGAAACAAATATTCAATAATATTTAATCACAAAGATATACTTGATATCATCATAAGTTTTGTTATCACCAAAATACAAAGACAACTATAAAGAGGTTCAACAATCTCCCCCTTTTTGGTGATGACAAAATTTATGCGAATTTTTTGATAAAAATATATAAAGCATAGAGGTTTCAGAAAATTCATACAAACTCTCCTCCTTTTTGTCACTAACCAAAAAAGGAAGGATCTTACCATGCATTTTTCTTCCCCTTTGAGAGAATTTCTTACCATTGAGGGGTTCAACAATGATTGTTATTTATTGAATAACTCCCCCTTAATCTGTGCTCCCCCTGAGCATGTGACTCCCCCTTAATGTGAGGCAAGTCAGATTTTGTTGCTCTTGACCTTTGACATGATGTGTCAAGTCTTCAGGATTTTTGCCTGTATACTACTTAAAAAAAAAAACTTGCAAACATTGTTAGTAGCAACATAACACATTCAATCCTTGTGACTACTTTTTCTCAGATATGATTTGAGTGAAGAGTCTGCAGTCCATCCTGCCTTGAGCATCCTTGATCCTGATGCTCCAAGGATAACCTGCAAGTAAATTACTCAAAGGTAGGTACCCAAATCCTTTGGGTCCTTGATGGTTAGATGCATGAAAGTATCCTTTAGGGATCCAAACTAAGTACCTTGTTGTGCAGGTGTTTACAGTGTGTCCTAGTTTATTGCAATGAGAACAACAATGAATATAGATTGTTTTGTTGTTCTTATTTTTCTTTGTGCTGAGTTTTTAGAATGTGATTTCTGTAAACTTTTTCTTTTACAGGGGCCTTTTTCTGGGGCATCTTGGTTTCTTTTACAATTTTGGTAGGGGATATTTTTCTGGAATCATGGCTTGTTTTCCTTTTTCTGGAGGTATGTATCCAAGCCCTTGTTTGTTATTTCCAGATTTTGATCCTTTTAAGCATAGGGCTAAAGATGTTTTCTCTTCAGTTAATTTTCTAACTGATTCTTTTAAATACATATTTTCTTCAGTTAGAGTTTTTAATTTTTCTTCTAACTCTAACTTCTCATTATTCTTGCTTTTCAAATCTTCGTTTAAAATAAATTTTATCTTTACATTCTTTTAATTGTTCTTCTAGTTGCTCCAATTCAGATTTAAGATCAGAATTGGTGTTTTCCAAGCAAGTAGAGTTGTTTTTCAGATTTTTTAGTTCTTTTACAACCCCCTTATGTTTTTCATACAGTTCATTAAAGACTTCTTCTAAGTCTTCTGATTCTGACCCTGAATCTATGCAAGAATTAAAAATGAGTCAGAATGTACCTCATCTAGTCCCACCATGAGGGCTAGATTTACCTGCTCCTTTTCGGAATCTGAGCTTGATGATTCTGAGCTTGTGACCTCATCATTTTCCCAGCAGCTGCCATGCCTCTTCTTTTAAATTTCTTGTGCTGCTTCTTGGGCTTCTCGGTTTGACTAGTCTTCTTGAGTCTTAGACAATCCGGTCTCAGATGCCCAGGTTTTCTGCATTCATAGCATACTGTTCTTTCTTTCTCCTTTTTCTCCTTTCTTTGGATCCTTCTTGATCTGTTTTTTTTCTTCTTCTTTAAAATCTTCTGAAGCTTGTACAATACTTCATCAGCATCATTATCTTCAGAATCTGCATTTTGAGAACTAGAAGAGGAAGAGGTGGAAGGAGCACTACAACCTTAAGAGCATTAGTACATTTTTTCTTTGATGAGCTTTCAGACAGTCGCTCCATATTTATTTCATGTGCCATGAGAGAACCTATTAGATTATCGATAGATAATTTGGTCAAATCATGGGCTTCTTCAATGGCAATTACTTTAGGTTTCCATGAAAGAGTTAAGGACCTAAGTATCTTTCTAACAGTTTCCTCATCAGAAAGATCTTTACCAAGAGAACTCAAACCAACTACTATGCTCGAAATCTATTATACATCTGAGTGATATTTTCATTTGGAAGCATTTAAATTGCTCATATTGTGAGACAAGAATATCTATCATAGTTTGTTTTACTTTATCTGTTCCTTCATAGGTTATCTGCAGTTTATCCCATATTTCTTTAGCTGATTTACATGCAGATACTCTACTAATTCTCTTTTGGATAAAGCACAACATAAGTAGTTCTTAGCTTTAAAGTTTAAGGATAATTTACTTTTATCTGCTGTTGTAATGGCAGTAGTGCCTGGAATAGGAACAATAACATAATCACCTACCTCGATTACCTACCACAGATCAAAGTCTGTGCCTCGAATGAAGCATTCCATTCTCATCTTCCAATATTGGTAGTCCTCTCCATCAAAGAATTGGAGGTCTGGTGACTGATTGACCTTTAGCATATCCTTGAGCTGCCATGGATCTTTACTCTAAGATCGTTGGATCTTCTTTTAATGATCAGAGACCCGCTCTGATACCACTTGTTGGCCCTTTTGGTATGGCAGCAAGCTAACCTAGAGGGGGGGTGAATAGGTTTTTCTGAAATCTGAAATAGAAACTTAAACACAGAAAATTATCACTTGAAAGTTTGGTTAGTTTAGTGTGATAAAGAGTAGCAGTGCGGAGACAAATAAACAATCACACAAATAACACAAGAGATTTATCCTGGTTCGGCCCTTCCCACATGGAAGTCCTACGTCCAGTCCCCAAGCAACCTCCTGGGAATTTACTAACCAAGGGTACAGTCCCCCTCAAGGACAATACAACACCCAGCACCCTAGCTGGTCTTCTTCTCTTTCCCGGGCAAGAAGGCAACCCACTTCTCTTATAGGTAAAGAAGCCAACCTCCTGGTACAAACCCCAGTGCGGTTCTGCTAGACACAAACCCCTAGCTAGGTTCTACACTGTATACACTCCTACAGCTGGACAAAGATCTTTCTTAGAAAAGAAAGAACACTGCTGAGAGTTGGAACAGATGAAAACCAACTAAAAGAAACTCTCAGCTGAAAGACTCTCTCCCCCAGATTACAAGATGCACACAGAGAGAGTGAAGAGAGGAGAAGGAGCTTGAATGCTTGAGTGCTTCAGTTGCTTGAACACTTCTTTTTGGCTCAGGCTCTTTCTCTCTTTTCCTTTGAGTGTATGTGGCGTTGAGGTCCTCACTGGTTGTACACTCCTTCAAAGATCTTCAGGAAGGCTCTCTACTTTCTTCTTCAGCTTATGCTTCATCTTTTATTTGAGCAATTTGAATAGATCCGTTGAAGCGATCCGTTGGAGTCCTAGCCATTGATCATCTTCTCTTCATTTGTCTTAATCATACTCTGGTGGTCTTCGAGGTCTGTAAGCATAGAAGAGAGTGTTAGCATAAAAGAGTGTTTACATGAAAACTGTGCATGCTACTGTGTTTCTCTTGACATGCTAAAACTGATAAGTCATATCTTTTTCTGACAAGACTAAGAAATTATGCATGCAGCTTTTTGTCAGAAGATATTTTGACTTTTCATTTAGGCGCCAAAAAATACTTGAACATACAAGAGAAGTCGATGTTAATATGACTTATGCAATCGTTGTTCATTTATAAGTAATCGTTGCACATTTATGAATAAATCGATGTGGAGAACAAGTCGTTGTGACAAAATAAGCAAATCGATGTGGTTAATAAAGAAATCGATGTAATCATTTATGAAATCGTTATGAGATCAATTTATTATCAAATCGTTGCGAAGGCAAATCGATGTGAGGGCAAATCGTTGCACTCACTTATCAAATCGTTATAAGACCGATTTCTTATCAAATCGTTACGGTCACTTAAGAAATCGTTATGAGACAGATTTCTTATCAAATCGTTGTGAAGGCAAATCGATGTGGGCAAATCGTTGCACTCACTTATCAAATCGTTATGAGCCTTAACGAATCGATGTGAGAATCAAATCGTTATTCCTCACTTATCAAATCGTTATGGGCCTTAACGAATCGATGTGAGAATCAAATCGTTGTTCCTCACTTATCAAATCGTTATAAGACCGATTTCTTATCAAATCGTTATGACCCTAAACGAATCGTTATGGCGCTTATAAAATCGATCAAAATGAATCGTTTTAGCGCTTATTAATTTGGCACTTAAACTGAAATCGATGTATATTGATTAAACATCAATTTTATCATTTTAGTGCGCCTTATTGCATCAATGAGAGACTTAGCATTTTGCTATGAGTTTGATGCGACATAGATGAAACAAAATATTCAATAAGATTTAATCAACAAAGATATACTTGATATCATCATAAGTTTTGTTATCACCAAAATACAAAGACAACTATAAAGAGGTTCAACATATATAACAATAATAAGTTAAATTTAAATACTACTATAAGCAATAATTAAACTAAACTAACCTGCTTAAGATGAAATTGAGCGTCGAACTCAAACTGGGAGTCCAAATTGAACTCCGTTAGTTTCCATAAGTCACAATCATTGCCTTGGCCGTGCTGGAAAAAATCGGAGGCCAATCGGATTAGTATTTCTAATTTTGGATCCCCAAACCTAAGTTCTTCATTTTTAAACTAAACTAACTTGCTTAATGTGAATTTGAGTGTCGAGCTCAAACTGGGAGTTCGAATTGAACCCCGTCAGTTTCCACAAGTCACACTCATCCCCGACCATGGCAGAACAAACTGGAGGCCGATCGGATTAGTATTTCTAATTTTGGACCCCCAAACCTAGCTAAGTTCTTCCTTTTTAACTAAACTAACTTGCTTAAGATGAAATTGAGCGTCGAGCTCAAACCGGGAGTCCAAATTGAACTCCGTCAGTTTCCACAAGTCACAATCATTGCCCTGGCCGTGCTGGAAAAAACCAGAGGCCAATCGGATTAGTTTTTCTAATTTTGGACCCCTAAACCTAAGTTTTTCATTTTTAAACTAAACTAACTTGATTAATGTGAATTTGAGCGCAGAGCTCAAACCGGGGGTCAGAATTAAACTCCATTAGTTCCACAAGTCACAATCATCACCCCGACCGTGCTGGAACAAACCGGAGGCCAATTGGATGAGTATTACTAATTTTTGACCCCCAAACTTAGCTAAGTTCTTCTTTTTTAAAGAAAACAAAACAAAACTAACTTGCTTAATGTGAATTTGAGCGTCGAGCTCAAACCGAAAGTTGGAGAATTGAACTCCGTTAGTTTCCACAAGTCACACTCATCGCCCCGACCGTGCTGGAACAAACTGGAGGCCGATCGGATTAGTATTTCTAATTTTACACCCCAAACCTAGCTAAGTTCTTCCTTTTTAAACTAAACTAACTTGCTTAAGATGAATTTTAGCGTCGAGCTTAAACTAGGAGTGAAAATTGAACTCCGTTAGTTTCCACAAGTCACAATCATTGCCCTGGTCGTGTTGGAAAAAACCGAAGGACAATCGGATGAGTATTTCTAATTTTGGACTCCCAAACCTAAGTTTTACATTTTTAAAGTAAATTAACTTGCTTAATGTGAATTTGAGAGTCGAGCTCAAAACGGGAGTCCGAATTGAACCCCGTCAGTTTCCACAAGTCACACTCATCGCCCCGACCGTGGCGGAACAAACCGGAGGCCGATCGGATTAGTATTTCTAATTTTGGACCCCCAAACCTAGCTAAGTTCTTCATTTTTAACAACTAAATTGCTTAAGATGAAATTGAGCGTCGAGCTCAAACTGGGAGTCCAAATTGTACTCCGTCAGTTTCCACAAGTCATAATCATTAAACTAACTTGACTATTAAAATAAAAAAAACTAAATTAAAATCAATTTACTCATATGAGGGGCCTGTGCTGATGTCGATGGTGCTGCCTGAGGAGGAATGCTGACCTAGGAGAGGGCCTTGGAGATAACTAGGAGAGGGTCTGGGAGAGGTGGGCCTGGACTGCGTCGGACACCTGCGTCTGCATCTGGACAAGACGAGCCTCCATCATCTGGACCAGACGAGTCTCCATCGTCTGGGCCAGACGAGTCTCCATCGTCTGGGCCAGACGAGACTCCAAACCAATATCGTATCTGCATTGAAGCCCATCATCTCACTAGGTGTAGCACCCCAAAAATTTTAATATATAAAGAAATCAAATTAATAAAAGTGTTGGAGGGACTTCCAACATTATATATTAATGACCCAATATCATAAGCAGGTCAATGGACATCAATTGGCCCAATAATCAAATAAAGCTAGAGAATGCATGGAAATTCGTAACTCTAAGTAGGCTGAAATTGGAAAGAGGCAATTTGAGTTGAATTGGGATGCAATCATGCATTCTTGGCAACCCAAATTCATGCCTATCTATGGTGGAAGGTTTCCTAAAGCCTCACACACCTAAGGGAGGAAGGAATCCTCAAAAGATAGGAAACTGCCCTGTCAAAACCGCAGCTTAGCTTTCCTAGTTATAATAGGACTCCTAAAACACCATGGTTGCTTAAATACTCTTCACCAAAACCTAGGAACGAGTTTTAGAACTTGCTGGGGTCGTGTGGAGAAGTTCTTGGTGGCTGGGGAGCAGGAGATCATCCACCCAAGTCGTTCTTCTTCCCCTATTTCGTCTGCTGCGACCTGCACAGACCATCATCTTGAAGTCGACCAAAGGTGAGTCAAACCTAAACCAACCTTGCAAGGCTTATACCCCTGGAAAGAGGGTCAAGGCTACGTTCTAACCCAAGTGGAATTCTCAAATTCCATGCATATACACGGAGAAGTAAGCGTTTTCCTCCGAGTGTCTGAACTCGGGTTTTCTGGAAAAAATGAGACTTCTTCAACCCAGAAGGTAGGTTTTCTCGGGCCAAACCTTAATATATCCTATGCCAATGTGTAGAGCATCAAGTTAACTTTCGTTTCCACTGGTTTCATCGAATTCTAATGAGTATATTTTGAGTTATAAGTGTTTTTCCAAAATCGCGCACTGTTAGGGTTTTTCCCGTTCTTCTTATTGCACGTGATTTGAGATTTAATTTGACTGACCTTCCTTCATGAAAGTTTTTCTAATTGAAGTCACGAACATCTTTTATGTTGGATTTGTTATCCAAAAGTCCTTGGTTAGAGAGTTACAGGCGTGGGAATAGAGTCACTGCATGATACTGGGATTTCGGACTACACTTGACTTTTTGGTTCTTCATCTGTTTTCTCGGGATTTGAGATGGAATTTGATCAAACCCCCAACATCAAAATTCTTCTACTAGTTGTCCTCGTCATCTTTAATGTTGAACGTTTATCTAAATATCATTAGTTATAGAGTTATAAGATGGGTAAGTGAATCGCTGCATGAGACATATTTTCAGGTCACACTTGACTATAGGTTTTGTCATAGAGGGCAGCTAGTGTCGACACCACCCCATCTAGTGTCGACACACTGTCCCAAGGCAACCCAGAGAGTGTTCTGGGAAGCCCTCTAGTGTCGACACTACCCCATCTAGTGTCGACACCCTGTCCCAAACAGCCCAGAAAGTGTTCTGGGAAAGCCATCTAGTGTCGACACTGCCTCATCTAGTGTCGACATACTGTCCCAGTTTTACCCAGGAAGTTCTGGAAACTGATTTAGTGTCGACACTACCCCATCTAGTGTCGACACACTGTCCCATGTTTTCCAGAAGGTCTTCTGGAACCTGTCTCTAGTGTCGACACTACTTGAACTAGTGTCGACACTACCTGACCAGTTTGTCATGTTTTGCTTTGTGTTGAAGCATAGTGTCGACACCAGCATGGATTGTGTCGACACTACCTTTACAAGATATTGAATATTTGGTTCTGTTCATTACATAATGTCTATTTAAAGGCTTAAAAGTGTTTAACCCATTGAAAAATCCTTAATTACATGAATTATTCTAATTGCTTTCTTAATGATGTGATCATACATGAAACTTGTGATTTACTCTTGTTACCATTCTAGCTTGCTTTAAGTGATAAATTTTATCTTAAAATCTTGTAAACCCAGTAGTAGCTAAATGCATTGTTCATTGCATGCCATCATGTTAAGTGTTTTTTCCGAGAGTTTGAGACTGACGGATTGCAAATTTACACATGTGAATCTCTACACAATTATACATCTAGGGCGTGCACTTCCTTCTCTTATTGTTCTCGTGAGTGTGAATTGCCATCTAGACTAAAGCCATTAATGTAAAGATTGAACTAAATTGTAAATCTTATCATTCAGCTGTCGAATTTATCTCTTGACTATTGTCCTCATGGAATCATGTTCAATTTATTTATTCTTCTTATCATCATCACGAACATGACATTACACATGCTTACTTATTGAAACTCTCATTGGCCATTATTAATGACTATGGGTATCTTCATTTGAAATTTTACATGGGATGGCTGACAGGGCACGGAGTGTGTCCAAGGGCTCCAGTCTAGCCCCAATGACGGAGAATCATAAATATACTGTTAACCATGGGGTATAATGATTACTGGCGTTGCATCTGCGCTGGAGTACTTTCTTGCTTGTTGAATGTTAGATACATAACCACATACACGTGTCTGGTGTACATTCTTGATGGATCTTTTCTTGGTGTAGATTGGTGTCTACGTGCCTGATTAGTGTTACTTGAACGTGCTTGTGCAATCTTGCTTGCTTGTTTGCGTGATATGGCCATCCTGCATTTATTGCAACTAGTGATATCTTGTTTTCTTGAAAACTATTAACATCAAGTGAAATCTTGCGTGCTTGTGCAAAGTGATCTATTGCTAGTTCTTTCTTGGCATCTTGTTCAAAAATCTTATTCTATCTTGTTCACTCTATCCAGCTTGTTTTATATATCATGTTTTAATGAGTTTTGTTCATACTTGCATATCATTCATCGTACTTGCCTAGTTCAAAAATGTTAATCACTTACATCATTGCCCGCACATTGAGATATAAATCCTACTGGGCTAGTTTGCTCATCCCCTACTTTTACCCAATCTAGGTGACTATGAAGTTCAAGAGGAAGGGCAAGTCGAGGAAGGGATGCGTCCGAGTGAAGAGCATTCCAAACATGAGTCTATCTATAGTTAGTTTATTGTGAGTGTTAGAACAATGTAGTAGGAAGTGAGGTATTATGTACTTTTGCTTTAATTGAGTCTTAGTCATGTATTAGTTTATCTGAGACAAATATGAGATTTGAATACAAGTTATATTGAGTTCAACATTTGGGCCCTATTATGATGTTGTGTTGATACACATTTAGTGCGTGCTAGCTAGAGGCTTATTTTCCGACTGTCCACGTCTCGGAATATCGACTCTAATTAATCAATAATATCCGCTGCGTAATTCTCGGGACGTGACAGTTTAGTGGTATCAGAGCCTAGGAACACCAAATAGGATATGTCTCAGGAATAGGAGATACCTATGGAACCTAGGTCATGGAAAGTAAATATAATACCTGGTGAGAATGGGTAGAGACTGGAATGTGTCAGGAAAAAAAAAAAAAAAACACTCTTACCCATTGACTCTTATAATGTATCGAGAGACATTAATTAGTTTCCATCCTTTTCTCAGGAACCTCATAACTCTCTGACTCAACTGCAATGGCTCGTAACCAATGGCAAGCGATGCAGGAAACCGTGGCTGGATTGACTCAGGCATTACAAAATGTAGTTCAGGCTGGAAATCAAGCTGGAGCTGCAAGGAATGGAGCCGGTGATCTGCACCGGAATTTTAGGAGTTTAAACCCTCCTCGTTTCTCTGGATCCCCTGATCCGGACGAGGCAGAGAATTGGCAGGAGGAGATGGAAAGAATTTTCCAGGTGATGCAATGTACTAATAGAGAGAAAGTGGTACTGGCCACTTTCCAATTTACTAAAGATGCCCGAGCTTGGTGGAAGGCCACTTCGACCCATCTGCCTAATATAGCTGAACTAGAGTGGGCTGGATTCCTGGAGATATTCCGGGGAAAAAATTCTCTGAGAGAGTGAAGGAGAAGAAGGCAGCAGAGTTTGCTGCACTAAAACAAAAGAACATGTCTGTGGCTGAGTATGAAGCTCAGTTTGCTCGTCTGGCAGTGTATGCCCCACATCTTGTGGGCACAGAAAGGCTGAAAGCCACCGTTTCATGGATGGACTCAGGCCCATGTTCATTGAAAGGCTCGGACCACACAACATTCAAACTTACACTGAGATGGTCCAAAGAGCTCAGCTAGTGGAGGACACCATGGCCAAGGTGGATGGCATGAGGGGCAAGGACAAATCTAAGCGGTCTTTGTCAAGAAGGGAGCACCTAACACTGTTCCAATGTTTCGTAGCAACAATAACAACTCAACAGCAACACAAGAGGCCAATTGCTGGAAGAGATGCTGCGGGAGATAAAAGAGTCAAAGTGGAAGTAGGCAGTCATCTGAAAACTGCAAGTTTTGTGATAAACGGGACACCGAGCTGAGGAATGCTGGAAGAAGCTCGGGCATGCTTGAGATGTGGTGGTCGTGACCACCGTATTCCGGATTGTCCTATGCTGAAGGACCAGCCCGGGAGAGCCCAGAATGCACCACGGCGTCAGGGACGCCTTAATGCTGTCATAGAAGCTGACCTACCCGAGGAAGGGGGTATGGTGGAAGGTACCATTTCCATACACTCTCAACCTGCATTTGTACTTGTTGATACGGGAGCTGCATATTCTTTTATTTCCACCACATTTTCTGCAACTTTATCTGTCAAACCTGTACCCTTGAAATCCAAGATCATTGTAGCCTCTCCACTAGGCTCAGAATCTAAACTCACTCACTACTTGCCAAAATGTGAAACCATAATTGGAGGACACAATCTTCCTGCAGACCTTATCTGTTTAGACATGAAGGGTTATGATGCCATTCTGGGTGTCGATTGGCTAAGTAAAATGATGCCGATGTAAACTGTCGCCATAGGAGGGTCACTTTTAAAAGATCAAACCTTCCAACTCTATCACTACTTGGCACCCGTTATCACAAACACCCTATCTTGATATCCTCCTTGAAGGCTTCTAAGCTGATCAACCAGGGTTGTGATGCTTTCCTAATTTCCGTCTTGACTACTAAAAAGAGGAAACCGACCTTAGAAGACATTCCAATAGCCAGGGAATATCCTGATGTATTTCCTGAGGAATTGCCTGGTATACCACCTGAGCGGGAGGTAAATTTCACCATTGAGTTACTCCCTGGGGTAGCCCCTGTTTCAAAGGCCCCGTATCGCATGTCCCCTGTTGAATTGCAGGAGTTGAAGAGACAGATCCAAGAACTGCTAGATCAAGGTTTTATCAGGCCTAGTACATCCCCGTGGGGAGCGCCAGTACTATTCGTCAGAAAGAAGGACGGATCAATGAGGCTTTGCATTGACTACCGTCAGTTGAACCAGTGACAATAAAGAACAAGTATCCACTACCCCGCATCGATGAACTGTTTGATCAGATTTCTGGCGCACAATATTTCTCTAAGATAGATCTAAGATCTGGCTACCATCAACTAAGGATAAAGGAAGAGGATATTCACAAGTCTGCATTCCGGAGTAGGTATGGTCACTATGAGTTCGTGGTCATGCCGTTCGGATTAACCAATGCTCCAGCGGCTTTTATGCAACTTATGAACAATATTTATAGGCCCTACTTGGACAGTTCATAGTGGAGTTCATTGATGACATCCTTATTTACTCCAAATCCAAAGAAGAACATGAGGAACACTTGAAGGTTGCTCTGCAAGTGCTCAGAGATAACCAACTTTATGCTAAACTTAGTAAGTGTGAATTCTGGATGGAGGAAGTATCTTTCCTTGGTCACATCATATCCAAGGAAGGAATCTCTGTAGATCCAAGGTGGAGGCGGTAAAGAATTGGGAAAGGCCGACAACTGTGTCGGAGATCAGAAGCTTTATGGGGTTAGCCGGTTATTATCGTCGCTTCATTAAAGATTTCTCAAAGATAGCTGTACCAATGACCAGGCTTACCAGAGAAGGTGAAGCTTATCAGAGAAAGAATGGCAGTGGCGCAGCAAAGACAAAAGGCATATGCAGATAATAGAAGAAGAGACCTGGAGTTTCAGGTGGGATCAGACGTTTTGGCATTAAAGGCAAGTTGTCATCAAGGTTTGTCGGGCCTTTCGAAATCCTTGAAAGAGTCGGCGAAGTGGCATATCGTCTCGCTTTACCACCCAAAATGGATGGAATACACAATGTGTTCCACATATCCATGTTGAAAAAGTATGTACGAGATCCATGGCATGTTATAGAATACGAGCTTCTGGAGTTCACAAAGACGAAACATATCAAGAGAAGCCAATTAAGATTGTGGACCGGGAACTGCGCCAACTAAGGAACAAGGTTATCCCACTAGTAAGGGTTAGATGGAATCAACGCATGGATGAGGACGACACGTGGGAAACCGAGGAAGCAATGCGCAAAAGATTTCCGGAGCTATTCACAAGTAAGTACACATCACTTGTAAAATAACTTGCTGTATATGAATTTGGGGACCAAATTCTCTTAAGTGGGGGAGGGTGTAGCACCCCGGAAATTTTAATATATAAAGAAATCAAATTTAATAAAAGTGTTGGAGGGACTTCCAACATTATATATTAATGACCCAATATCATAAGCGGGTCAATGGACATCAATTGCCCAATAATCAATAAAGCTAGAGAATGCATGGAAATTCGTAACTCTAAGTAGGCTGAAATTGGAAAGAGGCAATTTGAGTTGAATTGGGATGCAATCATGCATTCTTGGCAACCCAAATTCGTGCCTATCTATGTGGAAGGTTTCCTAAAGCCTCACACACCCTAAGAGAGGAAGAAATCCTCAAAAGATAGAAACTGCCCTGTCAAAACCGCAGCTTAGCTTTCCTAGTTATAATAGGACTCCTAAAACACCATGGTGCTTAAATGCTCTTCACCAAAATAGGAACGAGTTTTAGAACTTGCTGGGGTCGTGTGGAGAAGTTCTTGGTGGCTGGGGAGCAGGAGATCATCCACACCAAGTCGTTCTTCTTCCCCTATTTCGTCTACTGCGACCTGCACAGACCATCATCTTGAAGTCGACCAAAGGTGAGTCAAACCTAAACCAAACCTTGCAAGGCTTATACCCCTGGAAAGAGGGTCAGGCTATGTTCTAACCCAAGTGGAATTCTCAAATTCCATGCAGTATACACAGAGCAATAAGCGTTTTTCTCCGAGTGTCTAAACTCGGGTTTTCTGGAAAAAATGAGACTTCTTCAACCCAGAAGGTAGGTTTTCTCAGGCCAAACCTTAATATATCCTATGCCAATGTGTAGAGCATCAAGTTAACTTTCGTTTCCTACTGGTTTCATCGAATTCTAATGAGTATATTTTGAGTTATAAGTGTTTTTTCCAAAATCGCGCACTGTTAGGGTTTTTCCCGTTCTTCTTATTATGCACGTGATTCGAGATTTAATTTGACTAACTTCCTTCAAGAAAGTTTTTCTAATTGAAGTCACGATCATCTTTATGTTGGATGTTTTGTCCAAAAGTCCTGGTTAGAGAGTTACAAGCGTGGGAATAGAGTCACTGCATGATACTGGGATTTCGGGCTACACTTGACTTTTTGGTTCTTCATCTGTTTTCTCGGGATTTGAGATGGAATTTGATCAAACCCCCAACATCAAAGTTCTTCTTCTAGTTGTCCTCGTCATCTTCTTGTTGAATTTTTGTCTAAATATCATTCGTTTGAGAGTTATAGATGGGTAAGTGAATCTGCTGCATGACACATGTTTTCAGGTCACACTTGACCATAGGTTTTGTCATGGAGGGCAGCTAGTGTCGACACCACCCCATCTAGTGTTGACACACTGTCCCAAGGCAGCCCAGAGAGTGTTCTGGGAAGCCCTCTAGTGTCGACACTACCCCATCTAGTGTCGACACCCTGTCCCAAACAGCCCAGAAGTGTGTTCTTGGAAAGCCATCTAGTGTCGACACACTGTCCCAGTTTTACCCAGGAAGTTCTGGGAAACTGATTTAGTGTCGACACTACCCCATATAGTGTCGACACACTATCCCATGTTTTCCAGAAGGTCTTCTGGAACCTGTCTCTAGTGTCGACACTACTTGAACTAGTGTCGACACTACCTGACCATTTGTCATGTTTTCTGCTTTGTGTTTGAAGCATATGTCGACACCAGCATGGATTGTGTCGACACTACCTTTACAAGATATTGCATATTTTGGTTCTTTCATTACATAATGTCTATTTAAGGCTTAAAAGTGTTTAACCCTTGAAAAATCCTTAATTACATGAATATTATTCTAATTGCTTTCTTAATGATGTGATCATACATGAAACTTGTGATTTACTCTTGTTACCATTCTAGCTTGCTTTAAGTGATAAATTTTATCTTAAAATCTTGTAAACCCAGTAGTAGCTAAATGCATTGTTCATTGCATGCCATCATGTTAAGTGTTTTTTTCCGAGAGTTTGAGACCGACGGATTGGCGAATTTACACATGTGCATCTCTACACACTTATACATCTAGGGCGTGCACTTCTTTCTCTTCTTGTTCTCGTGAGTGTGAATTGCCATCTAGACTAAAGCCATTAATGTAAAGATTGAACTAAATTGTAAATCTTATCGTTCAGCTGTCGAATTTATCTCTTGACTATTGTCCTCATGGAATCATGTTCAATTTATTATTCTTCTTATCATCATCACGAACATGACATTACACATGCTTACTTATTGAAACTCTCATTGGCCATTATTAATGACTGTGGGTATCTTCATTTGAAATTTTACATGAGATGGCTGACAGGGCACGGAGTGTGTCCAAGGGCTCCAGTCTAGCCCCAATGACGGAGAGTCATAAATATACTGTTAACCATGGGGTATAATGATTACTGGTGTTGCATCTGCGCTGGGAGTACTTTCTTGCTTGTTGAATGTTAGATACATAACCACATACATGTGTCCTGGTGTACATTCTTGATGGATCTTTTCTTGGTGTACATTGGTGTCTACGTGCCTGATTAGTGTTACTTGAACGTGCTTGTGCAATCTTGCTTGCTTGTTTGCGTGATATGGCCATCCTGTATTTATTGCAACTAGTGATATCTTGTTTTCTTGAAAACTATTGACATCAAGTGAAATCTTGCGTGCTTGTGCAAAGTGATCTATTGCTATTTCTTTCTTGGCATCTTGTTCAAAATCTTATTCTATCTGTTCACATCTATCCAGCTTGTTTTATATATCATGTTTAATGAGTTTTGTTCGTACTTGCATATCATTCATCGTACTTGCCTAGTTCAAAAATGTTAATCACTTACATCATTGCCCGCACATTGAGATATAAATCCTACTGGGCTAGTTTGCTCATCCCCTACTTTTACCCATCTAGGTGACTATGAAGTTCAAGAGGAAGAGCAAGTCGAGGAAGGGAATGCGTCCGAGTGAAGAGCGTTCCAAACATGAGTCTATCTTTAGTTAGTTTATTGTGAGTGTTAGAACAATGTAGTAGGAAGTGAGGTATTATGTACTTTTGCTTTAATTGAGTCTTAGTCATGTATTAGTTTATCTGAGACAATATGAGATTTGAATACAAGTTATATTGAGTTCAACATTTGTGCCCTATTATGATGTTGTGTTGATACACATTTAGTGCGTGCTAGCTAGAGACTTATTTGCCGACTGTCCACGTCTCGGAATATCGACTCTAATAATCAATAATCCGCTGTGTAATTCTCGTACTGACACTAGGAGAAGTACTTGGAGCACCAGCTGGTTGCTGAATGCACCATCTATGAGGCTGAACTCGAGGTGCAGATAACACCCTGCTCGTGTCCATACTGTGCCCAAACCATACACATGGCCTTTCTTTGGGGCTCCAGATGTCACAACCCCTACCTCAGGATCTAACTGCGGCTGCTTTCCTCCTCCCCGACGTACTTCTTTGTCATTTGTGTGGCTATATGACTCCTGCAAAAAAAAAAAAAAAACATGTAATATTATCTGTATGAGAAAAATTAAATAGCGAATACCTGTAAATCTTACCGCCACCCTCCTCTCGGTGCTCTGTCGCTATTTATGATCCATTCCCTTTTTCTTATGTGTTTTATCAAACACCTCCTGAAATGTCAGAGGCCTTTTTAGCTCCTTTTCCTTTTTGACAGAAAACATGACATAAATGAGTACTAGAAAACAAAGATATCACAAACGGACAAATTACTTTCCAATCTGGACTGATGGGTTGCAAAGGGACGGATCCCTTGTATGCATGTTGGCCTCTGGATTGGCCACCCGATTCACTTTCATTGTTGTGAGGTTTTGTTGCCATCTCTCTGCAGCCCATATGTTGCACAGAGTTTCCCAGTAGTCTCCTCCTCTCTCATCTCTTTCCATCATGGTCCCAGATTCGTCTGCCTGCTCGATCACTCTGAGCAACTTCTCGCTCATTTTTCTGTCTCGCATTATACAACAAATGCTTAAATTTTGATCGGGCGGTCATCGTCCATACTAATCAAGACCGCGCCTCGTCCGAACGACGCGTGAATCGGTGATTGCTCTATATAGATAAGAGTTAGTTAACTGAATGTAGGAATAAGAAAAGAAATTAATTATAATAAGTAATTACATACCATGAACATCTGATACAACAACTCCTGGACCTCCATCGGGAAGTCATTGAATCTATGATAGGCCCAGGAAAGTGTGCTTGAATTGTTCTTGTGATAAATTGAGACGCTTGAGCGGGCTCTATTTTATCACTGAATTATGTAACTTGTTACTATGAATTTATGAACTAAATATACCTCCTTCATAAAGATACATACAAGTATTACGTACCCATTGATCCACACCTCCCGTAGAGTGCTCTCATAAAAACTACCCCCCCCCCTCCTGGAGACTAATAGCATCCTTTGGCACCGAACCTGGACAAAAATGCACAACGACATAAGTAATATACAAGAATATAAATAATGACTATACAAATACCCTGAAACTTAAATATACATACCTACTACTGTATTAGAGAAGGTGTAGACTGACCCGAGCCTGTAACATTTTATGGCATCAGAATCAATGCACAATGAAAGTACAACTTTAAATATACATACCTGCTGCTAGAGGAGGAGACACAGAGGCTGGACCAGCAGCTGTAACAAGAATAGATGGCATAAATGAGGAAGTGTAAACTCATCCGAACCTGTAAGAATTTATGGCAGAAAAATCAATCCACAATAAAAGTACAACTTTAAATATACATACCTACTGCTACAGTAGGAGACACAAGGAAGAAACCAGCAACTGTAACAATTTAATGGCATTAAATATGTATAAATAATGACTATACAAATACTTGCAACTTGAAATATACATACTGGTACTCTAAGGTGAGGAGGTGTAAACTCACCCGAAGCTGTAAGACTTTATGGCATGATCAATGTACAATGAAAGTAGAACTTTAAATATATGTACCTCTGCCCCACAGGAGGAGACAGACAGAAACCAGAAGCTGTAACATTTTAATGGCATTAATACTATGCATAATAATACACAAAGAAAACTACACTAGAAAATATACATACCTGATGCTTGAACAAACCCTCCCACGGAGGCTCCTCCCAGAACTGGAGCCCGATCGTGCTCCACGCACCATATCTTCATAGGGATCATAAAATTAATGTTCATTAGTCTTGCTTATATTGAAAGTGAGCTACTTTAAATATACTCAACAGATGTGAAAAAAATTCTACCCATTTTTAATTGATATCCATTTCCTCCTCAGATGGTGACGATATATCTAATGCAACCCCATCTTCATCATCATTTCAATTCATCACTGATATATTCCTCCTCCTCATCAGAACTTTCACATTCAATATTTGTTGGCCTTCCACTACTGCCTTTCATCTCACGTGGATCGACTTCTTCGACCTCATTTCGTTGAGACAAGGAAATTGGTGCTTCAGATTCGTCTTCTCCAATATGAGCTGTCAACTCTACATTATCAACCAAGTCTTCTTGAAAGAATTCTGCGTTGACCTCTTCAGGTGTCTGATCAGTCATGTCCAATTCATAATCAGAGAATAGTCTTGTCACGTCCCGAGAATTACGTAGCGGATATAAATTATTCGGGAACAATTCGAGTCGATATCCCGAGACGTGAACAGTCAGCAAATAAGCCTCTAGCTAGCACGCACTATATGTATAACAACATACATCATCATAGGGCCCAAATATTGAACTCACTAATCTTTTATTCAAATCTCAACTCATAGTATTCCAAATGGAAAACGATTACAGGACAGACTCAATAAAAAGGGAAATTACATTTATTCCTCACTTCCTACTACATGAGTCTAACACTCAAAGCAAACTACTATAACTAGAACTCATAGTTGGAACGCTCATCACTCGGACGCATTCCCATCCTCGACTTGCTCTTCTCTTGAACTTCATAGTCACCTAGATTGGGTAAAAGTAGGGGATGGGCAAATAAACTCCATACACGTCATTCATGCATTCGTCATATAGCATTTACATTCATTAGCATCAAATCAAGCATGTAGCATGGTTGGACAATATTAAAGGCAACCTATCATGATATCTCTACAAAATTTAAAACACATGGTACAGGATTTAAGCCATTCCAAAATAAATATCCTATCACATACTTTATACTCATTCAATCACATGAAAGCTATATTTCAAATCGAGCTACAGCATGGAAGCAACCACACATGGGATTCTTGCCTACATAAAAGGAAACATCCTATCATGGTTTCTGCACATTCTTGCACATGCATTTATCATTTCATACACATTAAGGTGCTGTTTTGACATAATTTAGCAATTCACATCCTATCGCATGAGAGCTACAATTCCAATTAACTACAACACGATAGCAATTAAACATGGAATTGTTCACACATATGCAAGAAATGCTCCTAGCATGGATTCTACGCATTTTTACACATATAACATTCTTATAAACACCTTTAGGTTGCTGTTGTAACATAATTTCACATTAACATATCATGGACCACAATTTCACAATTTAACATAATGGTTTCACATGTTTACACATTACTCATTCACATAGTTCTCTTTTTACACATTGCACATTTACACATATTCACACTACACAATTTACACATAATCACATTCACATTTCACAATTTGGTGCCGTGACACATAGTCCAAACCACCATTAGAAGGACACATCACATAACACATACACATAGACGCCACCTAGGCAATACAGTGACGACTCTTGAACTGCGCAGATCGGGGTAACAAGTCTCCACCCTAACCAGTGTACTTGTCCACCTCTAGGATTTCATCCTAATGCCCTTAGGATCTTAACACATTGAACCTTTCCATGGGGACTTTTCCATGGTACGGTTCCACGGCCCTCTATGGAAGCAGTGTCACACATGGCACAGTCTTACACATTACACATTCCGATTTTAAACACACATATTACACATGTCTTTACATTGTCTCACTTATACACATGGCTCTGTTTTCCTAATCATGATACCATGTTGACAGAAATCAAACCTTCTAGCTTACATTAATCAGGTTGGCAACACATCATCAATCATATTCATGATAGCATGCATTTACCACATGTTTTTCACATGGAAATTTCATAATACACTTACAGTTATCCAAATATCATGAAATTTTAAACACACACTAATTGCAGGTTCATAATCTCACATACAAATTTCCAGATTTGTATGAGTCATATTACATTTACAGAATTTAAAACATTCAGTTTCATGCCATTCATAATTCAATTTATCATGGAACATAACATGAATATCCAGTTTGACAATTGACAACCCCGAACCTAACATACACATCATCACAGGAATTTCCCCGATTTATTGCACACACACAATTTACTGTAAATTTAAATAACCTAATCATGCTTTCTATTTCCATTGCAGAAATTACAGTAATCACACATGGACATGACAATCTCAAATTTCAGGGCATGGACTGATGCGTATATACATGTTTTAGAAAAATTTAGGGTATTCCATTCCTCAGAGATCATGTAACAGTAGGTGAACATGCATAATCCATTTTCCAAATATATTTTTCAATAAGTCTAACAATTCATGCCATTCACCGAAAAGCATAGAAAATTCCACACACATCACATTGTCTATTTTACCTAACTATATGATTACATTATATCCTCATGCGAAAACACTTCGGAAATTAATCATAGAAGGGAGAGCAGCTCACTGTTCTGCCCTGAAGAACTTAACGCACAGTCTGGCCGTTAATGGAGCTTAACGGCAACATCGTTGGCCGTTAATTGAAGATCTTAACAGCAAGAGATCTTGCCGTCAAGTTCAGGTCGGTGCAAACACAGACCGAGCTCCAAAAGAAAGAGAAGTGTGAGGATCCAGGACACGAGTAAAAGCTTTAAAAATGAAAAACCCTACTAGACACCTACATGGACGAAGTGTATGGGTTACTTGCCTCTCACAAAATCTCCAAAGGGTCAAATGTGTCGTTGAAGCTCTCCTTGGGCAGTCCCAAGAAGTCTCCAAAACACACTCCTCCGGGTTCTTGATCGACCTCCACAGCAAGCTGGGGTCGGGAAGCCTTCTCCTTGGTCCACTCTGGCCTCCAGTTGCAAGGGATCGCCGATGAAGCTCCAAGTTGCCGGATCAGAGCTTGCAATTCTGGTTTTTCTCACAGAAGCTAGGGTTTTCTCTCTTCTCCTTGCAAAGAGCCAAAGAGAACTCCTCTGGTGCAGAAGGGGGTTTGGTTTAAAGGAGAGGGGTTTGGGGAACCCCGGAGAGGTGATGGGATGGCCTGATAGCCGTTGGGGACATCTCCCCAATGGCTGGCTGGCTTGCCCCGGAATTTCGGGGTCTGCAACGCATGCAGGTCAGAGATATTACGTCCACATCAATGGCCGTTGACTTAAGCATTAGAGTCCATCGATGTGGACGCTAACTCAGCCTGGACGTCCATCTATGTTTACGCCAATTTGGCCCTTCGGCCAGAACTTAAAACCATGCAGAAATCATGCTGAACTTATACATATATACATGCCATATATATACTATCATGTACACACTACCACCATGCAATTCATACACTATTTACAACTAATTATACACATGCATACATAAGTATACTTACTAATACGTACGTAGATAGGTACATCTATGCATACACAAGCATGAATTATTTACGCGTAATAAAGTAATATAACAAAATTCGAGGGCCTTACACCCGCTCCCCCTTAAAGAAACTTCGTCCTCGAAGTTTAAACAAAACTACTCAAACAACGGGATACTTGTTCTTCATCGCATCCTCAAGCTCCCAATAGCCTCCTCTCACGAGAAGTTCCGCCATAGAACTTTCACCGACGCAATACCCTTGTTCCGGAGATGCTGACCTTCCGGTCAAGTATAGCTACTGGTTGCTCCTCATACGAAAGATCTGGCTGTAACTCCACTGGCGCGTGGCTAATCACATGAGATGGATCTCGGACATACTTCTGGAGCATAGACACGTGGAAATAGGATGACACTAGCTAAAGCTGGGGGTAAATCTAGCTCATATGCCACGTTGCCCAATCGTCTGAGAATCTCATACGGGCCAATGAATCTAGGGCTTAGCTTACTATGCCTGCCAAACCTGACAACACCTCGAGTATGCGATATCTTCAAGAAGACATGATCACCCACCTCGAACTCCAAATCCTTCCTCCTGTTGTCGACATAGCTCTTCTGCCTATCCTGTGCCGCAACAAGCCTCTTCCTGATAAGCTGGATCTTAACCGAAGTCTCCTGAACTAACTCCACCGATCAACTGCCTATCACCTATCTCCTCCCAACATAAGGAGATCTGCAGGGCCTACCATACAACGCCTCAAATGGAGCCATACCAATACTCGCATGAAGCTGTTGTTATATGCGAACTCCACAAGAGGTAACTGACGCTCCCAATCATCCTTCCAATCCAGTACACATGCCCTCAACATATCCTCGAGCGTCTGGATAGTCCTCTCGGACTGTCCATCTGTCTGGGGATGAAACGCCGAACTGAGCTTCAGCTCCAAACCTAAAGCATCCTGAAGACCCTTCCACAATCTCGAAGTAAATCTCGGATCTCGATCCGAAATGATCGACTTCGGCACACCATGCAATCTAATGATGCTACTAACATACAATCTAGCCAAACTCTCAACCGACTGCTTCTTCTTCATAGGCAAGAAATGCGTAGTCTTCGAGAATCTATCTACGACTACCCAAATCGAGTCATTACCCCCTCTAGACCGAGGCAAACCCGAACAAAATCCATAGTGACAGCTTCCCACTTCCATACTGGGATCTCCATCTTCTGCATAAGCTAGATGGTCTCTGCCGCTCGGCTTTCACTTGCTGGCATATAAACACCGGGATACATAATCTGCTACATCCCTTTTCATGCTAGACCATCAAAAGGACCTCTTCAAATCCTGGTACATCTTGGTGTTACCTGGATGAATAGAGAATCGCGATCTATGAGCCTCCTCTAACACATGCTCACGGACCTCTACCAAATCAGGGACACAGACGCGATGATGAACCCTAATCACACCATCCTCATCACGAGCAATGCCCGCCTTGCCCACTAACTCTTGGAGTCTAGGGTCGGATTTCTGTTGCTCGATTACCTCATCCACCACCGAAGACCTAAGAGATAACTGGGCTACAAAGCCTGGCATAACAATGGCTCTAACTCAGTCAACGCGCAAGCTGCATCCTCCAACATCTTCCAGTCCTGTTGGAGAGATGGTCTCTTCCTACTTAGGGCATCAGCTACGACATTCGCCTTCCCAGGGTGATACTGAAGGTCGAAGTCATAGTCCTTGAGGAACTCAATCCATCTCCTCTGCCGTAGGTTTAGATCCTTCTGGGAGAAGAGATACTTCAAGCTCTTATGGTCGGTGAACACCTCAAATCTGACACCATAAAGATAGTGCCTCCAGATCTTTAGTGCATGAACCACCGCTGCAAGCTCCAAATCATGGGTCGGATAGTTCTTTCTCATGCTCCTCAACTGACGAGAAGCATAAGCCACTACCCTTCCTAGCTGCATTAAAACGCAACCAAGGCCATCTGAGACGCATCCGTGTAGATAGCAAAACCCTCTACCCGCTCGGCAAGACTAACACCGGAGTTGACGTGAGCTTAGTCTTCAACAATTGAAAACTACTCTCACACTTCTCGGACCAAACAAACTTCACCCCCTTTCTGGTGAGCTGAGTCATGGGGGCGATGGATGAAATCCCTCAATAATCACCGATAGTAACCAGCCAAACCATAAAACTCTGAATCTCCGAAGGGGTCTTGGGAGTTTCCCAATCCATAACTGCCTGGACCTTTACTGGGTCAACTGCTACACCAGCACCGGAGATGACATGCCCGAGGAAATGAACCTCGCGCAACCAGAAATCGCACATGCTGAATTTAGCATACAGCTTGTGCTCACGAAGGACCTCTAACACTACCCTCAATGCTGATGGTGTGTGGCCTCATCCGGAGAGTAGACCACACATCATCACTAAACACCACAACAAAGCTATCTAAATAGGCCTAAAAACTCGGTTCATGAGATCCATGAACGTTGCTGTGAGACCCCGAATTTTGTGCATTTAATATCTTTTAATTGGTGCATGTTATAAGAAATTTCTTACTTATATGCATGATTTTAAAGTATGTTATTGTTTGTGTATATTATATTAATGTGCATGGTGTATTTGAATAATATAATGTGATTATTATGTAATCATTGTTGTATATCTTGTAAGTACGCATAAGTTATTTTGTACATGTAATATATATTTAATGTGCATGCATTATCCATTGTTGTAGTACATAGTATATACATTTAAATCTATGCATGTGGTATGTAATTATGTTGTGTACATATACAAATATATGTTTAACTTTGTGTATGTAATATCTACTTATTTTAGTACCATTAAAATGTTTATGATGTGTTATTACATCTATTTTAATGATAGTTGTTTTTGGCCGAGATGCACAGTTGGAGGCAACATCCTGTGCCGCTGACTGCATAACCTGATTTGTAAACGTCTAGATCGATGGACGCCTATACCTATGTAGACGGCACCCTAGGTGGACGCCAACCACCTGTTGGCGGCCAGATGTGGACGTCGAGTTCCCAGCTGTCTGACGGTTTCAGATTTGGTAACGTCCGCGTTTTGCCCGTTTCCAGTTTAGGAACCCTCCTAACCCGTGGGAAACCTACCCTAGAGCATACCCAGAACCCTGGAGTTTATATAAACCCATCCCTGCGGCCGGATTAAGCCTTTTGCATTAGTGAAACCCTAGCATTCGCAATGGAGAAAAGCTGATCTTTGGAGGGTCGGATCCGTCGACTGGAGGTGTTTCCCCGAGGAGCTACATCGACTGGGAGATAGCTTATTCATAGAGGAAGCTTTCTCAACCCCGAGGACCCATCTGCATCGACAGGAGAACCAGATCAGAAGAGTTTCTGAGTACCTTCTTGGCTTGGCCGAAGAGCTTCACCGGCAGATTTAGATCTTGTTAGATTTATTCTCAGGCAAGTAGCTTAAGATCCCCCCGTTGACTTGTCATCTAGGGTTTTATGAATTTTACGGATTTTAAATCGAGTCCTGGAACCCCCTAAATTCACATGTTTCTGCATTAGTTCTGCACTGTGTGCAGACAGGAAGTTGAGGCCAATATGTTGCCGCCTAGTTCTTGTCTAGACGGCCACAGATCCCGTCGTTAATTTCTTCTGACGGCCAGGGCTATGCCGTCAAGTTCGCTTGTTTATACAGAAATACTGTTTAATCCTTGTAATGTGATTTTGGTGGTTCGGTGGTTTGCATGTTGTGCTGTGAGGAAGTTGACGGCAGCATCTATTGCAGTCAATATCCTGAGTTGACGGCAATGGATTGCGCCGTTAACTGGTGACGGCGACATCTATTGTAGTCAAGTTCTTCAGGGTTTACAGAAATGCTATTTGATCTATTTAATGTGTTTAATGGACTTCTGAATTTCTGTAAATTGTTGTAAATTTTGGTACAAAGTCCAAGGTGACCATTAGGTCATATCATGAGGATTCACTAAATTTCTGAGTATGGTGATAATTAAAAGAATTTCTGTTAGTTGAGAATAATTAGGTTTTGATTGTGATAAATTCAGATTAAATGATTTTGTTTCATGTTATGGATTGATAAACTTATAGTGATCGTGGAATGATTGTTATTATGTTTTAGACCTGTTAGAACCGACTTATTACTGTAAACCATGCTAAAATGATTTATCTTGTTAAGTTGCATGTAATCTATGTAAATTTTAAAATTATCGTTACCGTTCCAAAATTATGAAAATTTACAGAAATGTTTCCTGTGCTATATATAAGTAGTAGTTAAAATTTTGTCCAATTCTAAGTGTGGTATAGAATGCTAATAATTTCTGAATTCTTTTACACAATGGAATGATATATTTAAATATAGAATGAGTATGTGTGATGAAGGATGTTATTTTCAGAAACTCTAAGGAAGTAGAAGCTCTGTGTGCATATTTTATACCTATGAAAATGAATTAATTACTGTTTATCATGTTCAAATTAAAGTGCCTTGCAAATTATCTAAATCTTAATGTAATGGTAAAATAGTTTTACTGTTTATAAAATCCTGAAAAAATTAGAGATATGTTCCTTATGTTATGTCAATCTTGTGGTTAAATTTTGATATCATTATGAGCACTGTACATATTACTATGGTTTTCTGAACAATAAATGAATATATAAATCAATAGACATGATAATGTTTATGCATGTTGAATTTTGGATAACATAGTACCATGATAGGTTGTCGTTTTATAGTAGGATTTGATTTCAGAACTAAAGACATGATATGTGATAGTTTCATCATTTCATGATTGCATTAATATATATGTTATTGCATTTCTAAAATAAATTGGCCTATAAGACATTGCTACTATAGAGATTTCTACAGGGAACTACACCATGGATGCCCCTATGGTAATGGTTCAACTATATGACTATATGAATCCGTGGGCAACGGATAGAAATCCTGGAAGTAGACAAGTTCTACCTGAAAGGTGGAAGGGCTTTCCCCAGTTTTGCGCAATTACCATGACTTCATCACTGCATTGCCTAGGTGATAAGCGAATGTCTATATGCTATATGATCTCTATAATAGTGCGGGCTATGTCTTGGCAATTAAATGATAAATGACTACATGAGTATATGCTACATGACTAGATGACCTACATGCTACATGTCTACATGAAAATTGACTACAAGATCTACATGGTATATGACTACATGCTGCATGCCTACATGCTACATAATCACATGCCATATGAACTATATGTCTTTTGTTATAGGTAATACTCATTGCATGTTTGAATAATCACTTGCTACAAGATAACCCATTGAATGTTGCATAATATAGGTTAGGGAATTACTTGAATTTGTTTATATGCAACATGTCATGAAAAGGTATATGTATGTTTTAAACATAACCCATGTAAAATGATGAATATGACATTTGTTTAAAACCATGTGTACGATTTTGTAAATTATCCATGTGATAGTATTTACTTGATAAGCATATGTTAGCCTTATGTGAATTCATAGGAAATGAAAGCATAAGTACCCATGTATACATCGTTGATTTACATGTATTAGTATAGTTTGTTTAAAAGATTTCATGTTTAATTCTTATGACATAGCATGAACATATAAGAGTTTAAATGTGAAAGTTTGGTAGGGGAATAAATGTTAAACTGTTAGAAAGCATGCGTGATAAGTGTATGGTTTGTGACTTTTAAGTTGCTTGCTGAGTCTATTATGTAGACTCATCCTTGCTTAACATTTCAGGAGATTTAGAAGTTGAGAACGTGACAAGATCTAGCGAGGAATGTGAAGATTAGATTGAAGATTGTGTTTCATTTTCTAGTATGTAAGGAGTTTTGTAATTTGAACTTGGGCATTATTGTAATTGGAACTGGCTATGTAGATGTATTAAGTTATTTCTTTCTGGACTATATAGACTGTGGTATGTGAAATTTTCGAATGTTGATGGAATAAGAGTTTATTATATCCGTTGCATATTCCATTTCTATTTGTGTATATCTCAGCTCTTTGTATATCGTTGGGGTTTTCTCCCTGTAGCGGCTTGCTCTCATCCGACGTGGGTTGGTATAACCGTACCGGGTGGAAGTGGGGCGTTACGAGATGGTATCAGAGCATTGGGTTGAGATTATACATGGATAGACATCAACTGAATTCACATTTCTAAGTCTTTGTAGTGATAGCCAAATCCAAAGAATAATTATGATAAGATTAGAAAAGTGATAAGATGAATGTATGATAATAAGCTAGGTATAGTAATAAATAGAGCATGACGTGGTATTTATTTTGTAGACTATGGCTGAAAAGACTTCGAGTTCAAGCGTACCTATCCGAGATGAGGAACCAAGGAGGACTGTAAATGAGGCAGCAGGTACCAGCACCTCGGGACTATTTGCGCCACAGATGGTTGACTACGCACGATCATGCAAGGATTCCTACAAGTGATGCAGACACAAGCGCATATGCAAGCAGTACTTCAGACTCAGCTTAGCTCAAGTTTTGGCATCGGCTCAGCAGGACCATGATTTAGGAGGCGTACCGATCATGGAGAGGTTCAGGAGAATGGCTCCACCTTCTTTTAAGGGGGAGAGTGATCCGTAGTTGCAGAGAGTTGGCTTAGAGAGATTGAGAAGATATTCAGAGCTATCAGGTGCACAGAAGATGACAAGATCAATTTGGCGACGTACATGCTTCAGGAGCGAGCGGATGCGTGGTGGTCTTCTGTTCTTCGCACGCAGTTTGTGGGAGTGGAGTTAGATGTGACTTGGGGAGAGTTCGTGAGATTATTTGAGGTCAAGTATGTTCACAACAGGACAAGAGGGAAGAGAAGAAGGCTAGGTTGAAGGCAGCGCCAGAACCATTTCAACGGCAGAAAAGAAGATGAGGAAACTCATGGAGAAGCAAAAGTCAGTAGTTCCTTCAAGCGGCAAGAAGCCTGAGTGTTTGCATTGCGGAAAGCGTCATGGCGGAGACTTATGTTGGACACACCAGGAAGATGTTTAAGCTGTGGCAGCAAGGATCATAAGATTAAAGATTGTTCGAATCTGAAGGAGTTCGTTACGCGGGGTGTACCAACACGAAGAAGGCAGCAACAGGAGCTCAAGTATCAGCAAGGGTGGATGCAGCGACTGGAGACGACACCGACGATGGCACCGCATGTAATGATCCGATCTTCGGGGACGAAGATCATTTTAAGGGGGAGAGGGTGTGAGACCCCGAATTTTGTGCATTTATATCTTTTAATTGGTGCATGTTATAAGAAATTTCTTACTTATATGCATGATTTTAAAGTATGTTATTGTTGTGTGTATATTATATTAATGTGCATGGTGTATTTGAATAATATAATGTGATTATTATGTAATCATTGTGTATATCTTGTAAGTACGCATAAGGTTATTTTGTACATGTAATATATATTTAATGTGCATGCATTATCCATTGTTGTAGTACATAGTATATACATTTAAATCTATGCATGTGGTATGTAATTATGTTGTGTACATATACAAATATTTTAACTTTGTGTATGTAATATCTACTTATTTTAGTACCATTAAAATGTTTATGATGTGTTATTACATCTATTTTAATGAATAGTTGTTTTTGCCGAGATGCACAGTTGGAGGCAACATCCTGTGCCGCTGACTGCATAACCTGATTTGTAAACGTCTAGATCGATGGACGCCTATACCTATGTAGACGCACCCTAGGTGGACGCCAACCACCTGTTGGCGGCACCAGATGTGGACGTCGAGTTCCCAGCTGTCTGACGGTTTCAGATTTGGTAACGTCCGCGTTTTGCCCGGTTCCAGTTTAGGAAACCCTCCTAAACCCGTGGGAAACCTACCCTAGAGCATACCCAGAACCCTGGAGTTTATATAAACCCATCCTTGCGGCCGGATTAAGCCTTTTGCATTGGTGAAACCCTAGCATTCGCAATGGAGAAAAGCTGATCTTTGGAGGGTCGGATCCGTCGACTGGAGGTGTTCCCCGAGGAGCTACATCGACTGGGAGATAGCTTATTCATAGAGGAAGCTTTCTCACCCCGAGGACCCATCTGCATCGACAGGAGAACCAGATCAGAAGAGTTTCTGAGTACCTTCTTGCTTGGCCGAGGAGGGCTTCACCGGCAGATTTAGATCTTGTTAGATTTATTCTCAGGCAAGTAGCTTAAGATCCCAACCGTTGACTTGTCATCTATGGTTTTATGAATTTTACGGATTTTAAATCGAGTCCTGGAACCCCTAAATTCACATGTTTCTGCATTAGTTCTGCACTGTGTGCAGACAGGAAGTTGACGGCCAATATGTTGCCGCCTAGTTCTTGTCTAGACGGCCACAGATCCCGTCGTTAATTCTTCTGACGGCCAGGGCTATGCCGTCAAGTTCGCTTGTTTATACAGAAATACTGTTTAATCCTTGTAATGTGATTTTGGTGGTTCGGTGGTTTGCATGTTGTGCTGTGAGGAAGTCGACGGCAGCATCTATTGCAGTCAATATCCTGAGTTGACGGCAATGATTGCGCCGTTAACTGGTGACGGCGACATCTATTGTAGTCAAGTTCTTCAGGGTTTACAGAAATGCTATTTGATCTATTTAATGTGTTTAATGGACTTCTGAATTTCTGTAAATTGTTGTAAATTTTGGTACAAAGTCCAAGGTGACCATTAGGTCATATCATGAGGATTCACTAAATTTTGAGTATGGTGATAATTAAAGAATTTCTGTTAGTTGAGAATATAAGGTTTTGATTGTGATAAATTCAGATTAAATGATTTTGTTTCATGTTATGGATTGATAAACTTATAGTGATCGTGGAATGATTGTTATTATGTTTTAGACCTGTTAGAACCGACTTATTACTGTAAACCATGCTAAAATGATTTATCTTGTTAAGTTGCATGTAATCTATGTAAAATTTTAAAATTATCGTTACCGTTCCAAAAATTATGAAATTTACAGAAATGTTTCCTGTGCTATATATAAGTAGTAGTTAAAATTTTGTCCAATTCTAAGTGTGGTATAGAATGCTAATAATTTTTGAATTCTTTTACACAATGGAATGATATATTTAAATATAGAATGAGTATGTGTGATGAAGGATGTTATTTTCAGAAACTCTAAGGAAGTAGAAGCTCTGTGTGCATATTTTATACCTGTGAAAATGAATTAATTACTGTTTATCATGTTCAAATTAAAGTGCCTTGCAAATTATCTAAAATCTTAATGTAATGGTAAAAATAGTTTTACTGTTTATAAAATTCTGAAAAAATTAGAGATATGTTCCTTATGTTATGTCAATCTTGTGGTTAAATTTTGATATCATTATGAGCACTGTACATATTACTATGGTTTTCTGAACAATAAATGAATATATAAATCAATAGACATGATAATGTTTATGCATGTTGAATTTTGGATAAACATAGTACCATGATAGGTTGTCGTTTTATAGTAGGATTTGATTTCAGAACTAAAGACATGATATGTGATAGTTTCATCATTTCATGATTGCATTAATATATATGTTATTGCATTTCTAAAATAAATTGGCCTATAAGACATTGCTACTATAGAGATTTCTACAGGGAACTACACCATGGATGCCCCTATGGTAATGGTTCAACTATATGACTATATGAATCCGTGGGCAACGGATAGAAATCCTGGAAGTAGACAAGTTCTACCTGAAAGGTGGGAAGGGCTTTCCCCGGTTTTGCGCAATTACCATGACTTCATCACTGCATTGCCTAGGTGATAAGCGAATGTCTATATGCTATATGATCTCTATAATTGCGCGCTATGTCTTGGCAATTAATGATAAATGACTACATGAGTATATGCTACATGACTAGATGACCTACATGCTACATGTCTACATGAAAATTGACTACAAGATCTACATGGTATATGACTACATGCTGCATGCCTACATGCTACATAATCACATGCCATATGAACTATATGTCTTTTGTTATAGGTAATACTCATTGCATGTTTGAATAATCACTTGCTACAAGATACCCATTGAATGTTGCATAATATAGGTTAGGGAATTACTTGAATTTGTTATATGCAACATGTCATGAAAAGGTATATGTATGTTTTAAAATAACCCATGTAAAATGATGAATATGACATTTGTTTAAAACCATGTGTAGGATTTTGTAAATTATCCATGTGATAGTATTTACTTGATAAGCATATGTTAGCCTTATGTGAATTCATAGGAAATGAAAGCATAAGTACCCATGTATACATCGTTGATTTACATGTATTAGTATAGTTTGTTTAAAAGATTTCATGTTTAATTCTTATGACATAACATGAACATATAAGAGTTTAAATGTGAAAGTTTGGTAGGGGAATAAAATGTTAAACTGTTAGAAAGCATGCGTGATAAGTGTATGGTTTGTGACTTTTAAGTTGCTTGCTGAGTCTATTATGTAGACTCATCCTTGCTTAACATTTCAGGAGATTTAGAAGTTGAGAACGTGACAAGATCCAGCGAGGAATGTGAAGATTAGATTGAAGATGTGTTTTCATTTCTAGTATGTAAGGAGTTTTGTAATTTGAACTTGGACATTATTGTAATTGGAAACTGGCTATGTAGATGTATTAAGTTATTTCTTTCTGGACTATATAGACTGTGGTATGTGAAATTTTCGAATGTTGATGGAATAAGAGTTATTATATTCCGTTGCATATTCCATTTCTATTTTTGTATATCTCAGCTCTTTGTATATCGTTGGGTTT
Source organism: Colocasia esculenta (assembly GCA_014218235.1). Classification (NCBI taxonomy): domain Eukaryota; kingdom Viridiplantae; phylum Streptophyta; class Magnoliopsida; order Alismatales; family Araceae; genus Colocasia; species Colocasia esculenta. The sequence goes on from JACBKR010000488.1 coordinate 51,838, forward strand.
TCCTCCCTGTAGCGGCTTGCTCTCATCCGACGTGGGTTGGTATAACCGTACCGGGTGGAAAGTGGGGCGTTACAGTTGCAGGGGCGTTGGTCAATCGAAAGAAGAACCAAATCTCATAATGTCCATAACAGTTCTAACGCCATCTTGGACACATCCTCACTCTTAATCTTCAATTGATGATAACCAGATCGCAAATCAATCTTAAAAAGACTGATGCATCTTGCAACTGGTCAAACAAATCATCAATACGAGGTAAGGGATACCTGTTCTTCACTGTCACTTGGTTTAGCTTCCTATAATCGATGCATAACCTAAGTGATCCATCCTTCTTCTTCACAAATAAGACAGGTGCGCCCCAAGGGGAAACACTAGGGCGAATAAACCCTTATCTAGCAACTCTTGCAACTGCTTCCTTAACTCGGCTAACTCCGCAGGTGCCATCCGATATGGAGCCTTTGAGATAGGAGAGGTGCCCGGAAGCAATTCTATGGTGAACTCTATCTCTCTATCGGTGGCAATCCAGACAAATCATCGGGAAAGACGTCTGGAAAATCCTGCACTACCTCGATCTCTGCAAGAGTAGTGACTCATCCCTCTGGTACTAATACCACGCTGGCAAGAAAAGCGTCACAACCTTGTTCACCATGCGCATCGCCTTCATGGTAGATGACCAACTTTCCCGCCAAGTTCCTTGGCAAGGGATGAGAGAATTCGTCCTCACCAGGAATGCGAAAAACAATCCTCTTCCCACGACAATCTACTAACGCATAGTGCTCCTCTAGCCAATCCAGACCAAGAATAGCATCAAAGTCCTTCATCTTTAGCAAGAAGAAACACCCTTCTAGGACTCTATCCTCAATGCACACAGGTAACGACGGAATACACTTCCTAGTCGATACCGTACTCGCAGGGTGTGCACAGACAAAGAGACTTCTAAATCCTCAGACTCTACGCCTGACTCTAGAGCTAACTGCCTAGCGAACCGCTCGAAATGAAACGAGTGAGTGGCACCCGTATCAAAAAACAAAACCCGAGCGTGCACACCTAGAAGTAAAACCGTACCTTCGGTGACATGCTCAGCCTGCTCGGCATCCTCTCGTGCTAGAGCAAACACTCGAGCTGGGGCTCGAGGCCTTCCTGGTCTTCCTGTAGCTGGCGCTGCTGCTGCTACCGCTGCTGGGGCTGGCGCTCCACGTTGGACTCCCTGCTGAAGTCTCGGACAATCTTTGATCTTGTGGTCGCTGCTTCCGCACTTTAAGCATTTCCCCGCAATCATCTAACACTCGGAACCACCGTGTGTCTTCCTGCAATGGGGACACTCCTTCTTCACACCAGGGGAACGTTGAGAAGGTACCTGTGCATTGCCGGTTGTTACTGGTCGCTGGGTGCCTGGTACCTGCTTTCTTCTTATCCTGCCGCTGGAACGTAGCTGCAGGCCTCTTCTGCGAAGCC
>JACBKR010000489.1:0-54927 GCA_014218235.1 Colocasia esculenta
CCGGAGCGTGTGTACTAGTACACCGACAGCCGTACCCTCCGGTCGGACGCGGATATTATTCGCCGGGGGTCGGAAACCGCCCGCGAGGCCCAATTCAGAATCGGCACTTCGACCCGGTCGGTAAATGGTCGCATTCAGAGATCTGGTCCGGCGCCCAAATTCCTCCAGGAGCGCGGTCGCAAGCTGCCGATGCGATCGCATACGGACACCGCTTCGCTCAAACAGGCATAACTTTTCGCTCGGTTATCGGAATCGCTTATAAGACCCCAATTCGGAATCGGGACTCAGAGGCGCTCGACGCCCACTTATCGCCTTAGGCTATAAGACGTCGTTTCGGGGTCTAAAAACCTTCGTTTCGCACTCCGAAATTGCGATTCTAGCCGACGATCTCCTGTATTCCAAGGTTTTTTAGCAGTAGCGACTCCCTCAATTATGCGAATCGCTGGCGGAGCCCACACGCGGAGCCGCCCAGTCACAGCGATCGGAAGTCGTGTTCAACGTGACGCGAGATCTCCTCCCCAGGCCGTGGATATGGGTGCCCGAACAACGTTGATATAGTCACCCCCTCCGGTTTATTCCCTCCCCTTCAACGAAAGAATTGGGCATAACTTTCCGCACGGGCATCAGAATCGCTTACGTGACCACATTTCGGAATCGGCACTCCGAGACGGTTGACAAGGCGCTGGTTTCGCGGAATTCCGTCCGGGGCCAAAATCCCCCCGGAGCGTGTGTACTAGTACACCGACAGCCGTACCCTCCGGTCGACGCGGATATTTATTCGCCGGGGGTCGGAACGCCCGCGAGGCCCCAATTCAGAATCGGCACTTCGACCGGTCGGTAAATGGTCGCATTCAGAGATTTCTGGTCCGGCGCCCAAAATCCTCTCCAGGAGCGCGGTCGCAAGCTGCCGATGCGATCGCATACGGACACCGCTTCGCTCAAACAGGCATAACTTTTCGCTCGGTTATCGGAATCGCTTATAAGACCCCAATTCGGAATCGGGACTCAGAGGCGCTCGACGCCCACTTATTGCCTTAGGCTATAAGACGTCGTTTCGGGGTCTAAAAACCTTCGTTTCGCACTCCGAAATTGCGATTCTAGCCGACGATCTCCTGTATTCCAAGGTTTTTTAGCAGTAGCGACTCCCTCAATTATGCGAATCGCTGGCGGAGCCCACACGCGGAGCCGCCCAGTCACAGCGATCGGAAGTCGTGTTCAACGTGACGCGAGATCTCCTCCCCAGGCCGTGGATATGGGTGCCCGAACAACGTTGATATAGTCACCCCCTCCGGTTTATTCCCTCCCCTTCAACGAAAGAATTGGGCATAACTTTCCGCACGGGCATCAGAATCGCTTACGTGACCACATTTCGGAATCGGCACTCGGAGACGGTTGACAAGGCGCTGGTTTCGCGGAATTCCGTTCCGGGGCAAAAATCCCCCCCGGAGCGTGTGTACTAGTACACCGACAGCCGTACCCTCCAGTCGGACGCGGATATTTATTCGCCCGGGGGTCGGAACCGCCCGCGAGGCCCCAATTCAGAATCGGCACTTCGACCCGGTCGGTAAATGGTCGCATTCAGAGATTTCGGTCCGGCGCCAAATTCCTCTCCGGGAGCGCGGTCGCAAGCTGCCGATGCGATCGCATACGGACACCGCTTCGCTCAAACAGGCATAACTTTTCGCTCGGTTATCGGAATCGCTTATAAGACCCCAATTAGGAATCGGGACTCAGAGGCGCTCGACGCCCACTTATCGCCTCAGGCTATAAGACGTCGTTTCGGGGTCTAAAAACCTTCGTTTCGCACTCCGAAATTGCGATTCTAGCCGACGATCTCCTGTATTCCAAGGTTTTTTAGCAGTAGCGACTCCCTCAATTATGCGAATCGCTGGCGGAGCCCACAAGCGGAGCCGCCCAGTCACAGCGATTGGAAGTCGTGTTCAACGTGACGCGAGATCTCCTCCCCAGGCCGTGGATATGGGTGCCCGAACAACGTTGATATAGTCACCCCCTCCGGTTTATTCCCTCCCCTTCAACGAAAGAATTGGGCATAACTTTCCGCACGGGCATCAGAATCGCTTACGTGACCACATTTTGGAATCGGCACTCCGAGACGGTGACAAGGCGCTGGTTTCCGGAATTCGTTCCGGGGCCAAAATCCCCCCCGGAGCGTGTGTACTAGTACACCGACAGCCGTACCCTCCGTCGGACGCGGATATTTATTCGCCCGGGGGTCGGAACCGCCAGCGAGGCCCCAATTCAGAATCGGCACTTCGACCCGGTCGGTAAATGGTCGCATTCAGAGATTCCGGTCCGGCGCCCAATTTTTCTCCGGGAGCGCGGTCGCAAGCTGCCGATGCGATCGCATACGGACACCGCTTCGCTCAAACAGGCATAACTTTTCGCTCGGTTATCGGAATCGCTTATAAGACCCCAATTAGGAATCGGGACTCAGAGGCGCTCGACGCCCACTTATCGCCTCAGGCTATAAGACGTCGTTTCGGGGTCTAAAAACCTTCGTTTCGCACTCCGAAATTGCGATTCTAGCCGACGATCTCCTGTATTCCAAGGTTTTTTAGCAGTAGCGACTCCCTCGATTATGCGAATCGCTGGCGGAGCCCACACGCGGAGCCGCCCAGTCACAACGATCGGAAGTCGTGTTCAACGCGACGCGAGATCTCCTCCCCAGGTCGTGGATATGGGTGCCCGAACAACGCCGATATAGTCACCCCCTCCGGTTTATTCCCACCCCTTCAGCGAATGAATTGGGCATAACTTTCCGCACGGGCATCAGAATCGCTTACGTGACCACATTTCGGAATCGGCACTCCGAGACGGTCGACAAGGCGCTGGTTTCGCGGAATTCCGTTCCGGGGCCAAAATCCCCCCCGGAGCGTGTGTACTAGTACACCGACAGCCGTACCCTCCGGTCGGACGCGGATATTTATTCGCCCGGGGGTCGGAACCGCCCGCGAGACCCCAATTCAGAATCGGCACTTCGACCCGGTCGGTAAATGGTCGCATTCAGAGATTTCCGGTCCGGCGCCCAAATTCCTCTCCGGGAGCGCGGTCGCAAGCTGCCGATGCGATCGCATACGGACACCGCTTCGCTCAAACAGGCATAACTTTTCGCTCGGTTATCGGAATCGCTTATAAGACCCCAATTCGGAATCGGTACTCAGAGGCGCTCGACGCCCACTTATCGACTCAGGCTATAAGACGTCGTTTCGGGGTCTAAAAACCTTCGTTTCGCACTCCGAAATTGCGATTCTAGCCGACGATCTCCTGTATTCCAAGGTTTTTTAGCAGTAGCGACTCCCTCGATTATGCGAATCGCTGGCGGAGCCCACACGCGGAGCCGCCCAGTCACAACGATCGGAAGTCGTGTTCAACGCGACGCGAGATCTCCTCCCCAGGTCGTGGATATGGGTGCCCGAACAACGCCGATATAGTCACCCCCTCCGGTTTATTCGCTCCCCTTCAGCGAAAGAATTGGGCATAACTTTCCGCACGGGCATCAGAATCGCTTACGTGACCACATTTCGGAATCGGCACTCCGAGACGGTCGACAAGGCGCTGGTTTCGCGGAATTCCGTTCCGGGGCCAAAATCCCCCCCGGAGCGTGTGTACTAGTACACCGACAGTCGTACCCTCCGGTCGGACGCGGATATTTTTTCGCCCGGGGGTCGGAACCGCCCGCGAGGCTCCAATTCAGAATCGGCACTTCGACCCGGTCGGTAAATGGTCGCATTCAGAGATTTCCGGTCCGGCGCCCAAATTCCTCTCCGGGAGCGCGGTCGCAAGCCGCCGATGCGATCGCATAGGGACACCGCTTCGCTCAAACTGGCATAACTTTTCGCTCGGTTATCGGAATCGCTTCTAAGACCCCAATTCGGAATCGGGACTCAGAGGCGCTCGATGCCCACTTATCGCCTCAGGCTATAAGTCGTCGTTTCGGGGTCTAAAAACCTTCGTTTCGCACTCCAAAATTGCGATTCTAGCCAACGATCTCCTGTATTCCAAGGTTTTTTAGCAGTAGCGACTCCTTAATTATGCGAATCGCTGGCGGAGCCCACACGCGGAGCCGCCCAGTCACAGCGATCGGAAGTCGTGTTCAACGTGACGCGAGATCTCCTCCCCAGGTCGTGGATATGGGTGCCCGAACAACGTTGATATAGTCCCCCCTCCGGTTTATTCCCACCCTTCACGAAAGAATGGGCATAACTTTCTGCACGGGCATCAGAATCGCTTACGTCACCACAATTCGGAATCGGCACTCCGAGACGGTCGACAAGGCGCTGTTTCGCGGAATTCCGTTCCGGGGCCAAAATCCCCCCCCACCCCCCCGGAGCGTGTGTACTAGTACACCGACAGCCGTACCCTCCGGTCGGACGCGGATATTATATTCGCCGGGGGTCGGAACCGCCGCGAGGCCCCAATTCAGAATCGGCACTTCGACCCGGTCGGTAAATGGTCGCATTCAGAGATTTCCGGTCCGGCGCCCAAATTCCTCTCCGGGAGCGCGGTCGCAAGCTGCCGATGCGATCGCATACGGACACCGCTTCGCTCAAACAGGCATAACTTTTCGCTCGGTTATCGGAATCGCTTATAAGACCCCAATTCGGAATCGGGACTCAGAGGCGCTCGACGCCCACTTATCGCCTCAGGCCATAAGACGTCGTTTCGGGGTCTAAAAACCTTCGTTTCGCACTCCGAAATTGCGATTCTAGCCGACGATCTCCTGTATTCCAAGGTTTTTTAGCAGTAGCGACTCCCTCGATTATGCGAATCACTAGCGGAGCCCACACGCGGAGCCGCCCAGTCACAACGATCGGAAGTCGTGTTCAACGCGACGCGAGATCTCCTCCCCAGGTCGTGGATATGGGTGCCCGAACAATGCCGATATAGTCAACCCCTCGGTTTATTCCCACCCTTCAGCGAATGAATGGGCATAACTTTCCGCACGAGCATCATAATCGCTTATGTGACCACATTTCGGAATCGGCACTCCGAGACGGTCGACAAGGCGCTGGTTTCACGGAATTCCGTTTCGGGGCCAAAATCCCCCCGCACCGTGTGTACTAGTACACTGACAGCCGTACCCTCCGGTCGGACGCGGATATTTATTCGCCCGGGGGTCGGAACCACCCGCGAAGCTCCAATTCAGAATCGGCACTTCGACCCGGTCGGTAAATGGTCGCATTAGAGATTTCCGGTCCGGCGCCCAAATTCCTCTCGGGAGCGCGGCGCAAGCTGCGATGCAATCGCATACGGACACCGCTTCGCTCAAACAGGCATAACTTTTCGCTCGGTCATCGGAATCGCTTATAGTCACCCCTCTCGGCATAACTTTCCGCACGAGCATCATAATCGCTTATGTGACCACATTTCGGAATCGGCACTCCGAGACGGTCGACAAGGGCTGGTTTCGCGGAATTCCGTTTCGGGGCCAAAATCCCCCCCGCACCGTGTGTACTAGTACACTGACAGCCGTACCCTCCGGTCGGACGCGGATATTTATTCGCCCGGGGGTCGGAACCACCCGCGAAGCTCCAATTCAGAATCGGCACTTCGACCCGGTCGGTAAATGGTCGCATTTAGAGATTTCCGGTCCGGCGCCCAAATTCCTCTCCGGGAGCGCGGTCGCAAGCTGCCGATGCAATCGCATACGGACACCGCTTCGCTCAAACAGGCATAACTTTTCGCTCGGTCATCGGAATCGCTTATAGTCACCCCCTCCGGCATAACTTTCCGCACGAGCATCATATCGCTTATGTGACCCATTTCGGAATCGGCACTCCGGACGGTCGACAAGGCGCTGGTTTCGCGGAATTCCGTTTGGGGCCAAAATCCCGCACCGTGTGTACTAGTACACTGACAGCCGTACTCCCGGTCGAGCGCGATTTATTCGCCCGGGGGTGGCACCACCCGCGAGGCTCCATTCAGAATCGGCACTTCGACCCGGTCGGTAAATGGTCGCATTTAGAGATTTCCGGTCCGGCGCCCAAATTCCTACGGGGAGGCGGCGCAAGCTGCCGATGCGATCGCTACGGACACCGCTTCGCTCAAACATGCATAACTTTTTGCTCGGTTATCGGAATCGCTTATAAGACCCCAGTTCGGAATCGGGACTCAGAGGCGCTCGACCCCTGATCGCCTCAGGCTATAAGACGGTTTCGGGGTCTAAAAACCTTCATTTCGCACTCCGAAATTGCGATTCTAGCCGACGATTCCTGTATTCAAGGTTTTTTAGCAGTAGCGACGCCTCGATTATGCGAATCGCTGGCGGAGCCCACACGCGGAGCCGCCCAGTCACAGCGATCGGAAGTCGTGTTCAACGCGACGCGAGATCTCCTTCCCAGGTCGTGGATATGGGTGCCAGAACAACGCGAATAGTCACCCCCTCCGGTTTATTCCCTCCCCTCAGCGAAAGAATCGGCATAACTTTCCGCAGGGCATCAGAATCGCTTACGTGACCACATTTCGAAATCGGCAATCGAGAGGGTCGACAAGGCGCTGGTTTCGCGGAATTCCGTTCCGGGGCCAAAATCCCCCCGGAGTGTGTGTACTAGTACACCGACAGCCGTACCCTCCGGTCGGACGCGGATATTTATTCGCGGGGTCGGAACCGCCGCGCGAGGCCCCAATTCAGAATCGGCATTTCGAGCCGGTCGGTAAATGGTCGCATTCAGAGATTTCCGGTCCGGCGCCCAAATTCCTCTCGGGGGAGCGCGGTCAGCAAGCTGCCGATGCAATCGCATACGGACCACCGCTTCGCTCAAAAGGCATAACTTTTCGCTCGGTTATCGGATAGCGTATAGTCACCCCCTCCGGCATAACTTTCCGCACGGGCATCATAACGCTTATGTGACCAATTTCGGAATCGGCACTCCGAGACGGTCGACAAGGCGCTGGTTTCGCGGAATTCCGTTTCGGGGCCAAAATCCCACCGCACCGTGTGTACTAGTACACTGACAGCCGTACCCTCGGTCGACGCGGATATTATTCGCCCGGGGGTCGGAACCACCCGCGAGGCTCCAATTCAGAATCGGCACTTCGACCCGGTCGTAAATGGTCGCATTTAGAGATTTCGGTCGGCGCCCAAATTCCTCTCCGGGAGCGCGGCGCAAGCTGCCGATGCGATCGCATACGGACACCGCTTCGCTCAAACGCATAACTTTTTGCTCGGTTATCGGAATCGCATATAAGACCCCAGTTCGGAAGCGGACTCAGAGGCGCTCGACCCCACTATCGCCCAGGCTATAAGACGTCGTTTCGGGGTCTAAAAACCTTCATTCGCACTCCGAAATTGCGATTCTAGCCGACGATCTCCTGTATTCCAAGTTTTTTTAGCAGTAGCGACTGCCTCGATTATGCGAATCGCTGGCGGAGCCCACCGCGGAGCCGCCCAGTCACAGCGATCGGAAGTCGTGTTCAACGCGACGCGAGATCTCCTTCCAGGTCGGGATATGGGTGCCGAAACAACGCCGATATAGTCACCCCCTCCGGTTTATCCCTCCCCTCAGCGAAAGAATTCGGCATAACTTTCCGCAGGGCATCAGAATCGCTTACGTGACCACATTTCGAATCGGCACTACGAGGGGTCGACAAGGCGCTGGTTTCGCGGAATTCCGTTCCGGGGCCAAAATCACACCCGGAGTGTGTGTACTAGTACACCGACAGCCGTACCCTCCGGTAGGACGCGGATATTTATTCGCCCGGGGGTCGGAACCGCCGCGAGGCCCCAATTCAGAATCGGCATTCGACAGGTCGGTTAAATGGTCGCATCAGAGATTTCCGGTCCGGCGCCCAAATCCTCTCCGGGAGCGCGGTCGCAAGCGGCCGATGCAATCGCATACGGACACCGCTTCGCTCAAACAGGCATAACTTTTCGCTCGGTTATCGGAATCGCTTTAGTCACCCCTCGGCATAACTTTCCGCACGAGCATCATAATCGCTTATGTGACCACATTTTGGAATCGGCACTCCGAGACGGTCGACAAGGCGTTGGTTTCGCGGAATTCCATTCCGGGGCCAAAATCCCCCCCGGACCGTGTGTACTAGTACACCGACAGCCGTAACCTCCGGTCGGACGCGGATATTATTCGCCGGGGGTCGGAACGCCCGCGAGGTCCCAATTCAGAATCGGCACTTCGACCCGGTCGGTAAATGGTCGCATTCAGAGATTTCCGGTCCGGCGCCCAAATTCCTCTCGGGAGCGCGGTCGCAAGCTGCCGATGCGATCGCATACGGACACCGCTTCGCTCAAACAGGCATAACTTTTCGCTCGGTATCGGAATCGCTTATAAGACCCCATTAGGAATCGGGACTCAAAGGCGCTCGACGCCCACTTATCGCCTCAGGCTATAGACGTCGTTTCGGGGTCTAAAAACCTTCATTTCGCACTTCGGAAATTGCGATTCTAGCCGACGATCTCTGTATTCCAAGGTTTTTTAGCAGTAGCGACTCCCTCGATTATGCGAATCGCTGGCGGAGCCCACACGCGGAGCCGCCCAGTCACAGCGATCGGAAGTCGTGTTCAACGCGACGCGAGATCTCCTTCCCAGGTCGTGGATATGGGTGCTCCGAACAACGCCGATATAGTCACCCCCTCGGTTTATTCCCTCCCCTTCAGCGAAAGAATTCGGCATAACTTTCCGCACGGGCATCAGATCGCTTACGTGACATTTCGGAATCGGCACTCCGAGACGGTCGACAAGGCGCTGGTTTCGCGGAATTCGTTCCGGGGCCAAAATCCCCCCGGAGTGTGTGTACTAGTACACCGACAGCCGTACCCTCCGGTCGGACGCGGATATTTATTCGCCGGGGGTCGGAACGCCCGCGAGGCCCCAATTCAGAATCGGCATTTCGACCCGGTCGGTAAATGGTCGCATTCATAGATTTCCGGTCTGACGCCCAAATTCTCTCCGGAGCGCGGTCGCAAGCTGCCGATGCAATCGCATACGGACACCGCTTCGCTCAAACAGGCATAAATTTTCGCTCGTTTATCGGAATCGCTTATAGTCACCCCCTCCGGCATAACTTTCCGCACGAGCATCATAATCGCTATGTGACACATTTCGGAATCGGCACTCCGAGACGGTCGACAAGGCGTTGGTTCGCGGAATTCCGTTCTGGGGCCAAAATCCCCCCCGGACCGTGTGACTAGTACACCGACAGTCGTACCCTCCGGTCGGACGCGGATATTATTCGGCCGGGGTCGGAACCACCCGCGAGGCTCAATCAGAATCGAATCGGCACTTCGACCCGGTCGGTAAATGGTCGCTCAGAGATTTCCGGTCCGGCTCCCAAATTCCTCTCCGGGAGCGCAGTCGCAAGCTGCCGATGTGATCGCATACGGACAACGCTTCGCTCAAGCAGGCATAACTTTTCGCTCGGTTATCGGAATCGCTTATAAGACCCCATTCGGAATTGGGACTCAGAGGCGCTCGACGCCCACTTCTCGCCTCAGGCTATAAGAGTCTTTTCGGGGTCTAAAAAACTTCGTTTCGCACTCGAAATTGTGATTCTAGCCGACGATCTCCTGTATTCCAAGGTTTTTTAGCAGTAGCGACTCCCTCGATTATGCGAATCGCTGGCGGAGCCCACACGCGGAGCCGCCCAGTCACAACGATCGGAAGTCGTGTTCAACACGACGCGAGATATCCTCCCCAGGTCGTGGATATGGGGCCCGAACAACGCCGATATAGTCACCCCCTCCGGTTTATTCACCCCTTCAGCAAATGAATGGGCATAACTTTCCGCACGGGCATCAGAACGCTTACGTGACCACATTTCGGAATCGGCACTCCGAGACGGTCGACAAGGCGCTGGTTTCGCGGAATTCCGTTCCGGGGCCAAAATCCCCCCCGGACCGTGTGTACTAGTACACTGACAGCCGTACCCTCCGGTCGGACGCGGATATTTATTCGCCCGGGGGTCGGAACCGCCAGCGAGGCTCCAATTCAGAATCGGCACTTCGACCCGGTTGGTTAATGGTCGCATTCAGAGATTTCCGGTCCGGCGCCCAAATTCCTCTCCGGGAGCGCGGTCGCAAGCTGCCGATGCGATCGCATACGGACACCGCTTCGCTCAAACAGGCATAACTTTTCGCTCGGTTATCGGAATCGCTTATAAGACCCCAATTCGGAATCGGGACTCAGAGGCGCTCGACGCCCACTTATCGCCTCAGGCTATAAGACGTCGTTTCGGGGTCTAAAAACCTTCGTTTCGCACTCCGAAATTGCGATTCTAGCCGACGATCTCCTGTATTCCAAGGTTTTTTAGCAGTAGCGACTCCCTCGATTATGCGAATCGCTGGCGGAGCCCACACGCGGAGCCGCCCAGTCACAGCGATCAGAAGTCGTGTTCAACGCGACGCGAGATCTCCTTCCCAGGTTGTGGATATGGGTGCCCGAACAACGCCGATATAGTCACCCCCTCCGGTTTATTCCCTCCCCTTCAGCGAAAGAATTCGGCATAACTTTCCGCACGGGCATCAGAATCGCTTACGTGACCACATTTCAGAATCGGCACTCCGAGACGGTCGACAAGGCGCTGGTTTCGCGGAATTCCGTTCCGGGGCCAAAATCACCCCCGGAGTGTGTGTACTAGTACACCGACAACCGTACCCTCCAGTCGGACGCGGATATTTATTCGCCCGGGGGTCGGAACCGCCCGCGAGGCCCCAATTCAGAATCGACATTTCGACCCGGTCGGTAAATGGCCGCATTCAGAGATTTCCGGTCCGGCGCCCAAATTCCTCTCCGGGAGCGCGGTCGCAAGCTGCCGATGCAATCGCATACGGACACCGCTTCGCTCAAACAGGCATAACTTTTCGCTCGGTTATCGGAATCGCTTATAGTCACCCCCTCCGGCATAACTTTCCGCACGAGCATCATAATCGCTTATGTGACCACATTTCGGAATCGGCACTCCGAGACGGTCGACAAGGCGTTGGTTTCGCGGAATTCCGTTCGGGGGCAAAATCCTCCCCGGACCGTGTGTACTAGTACACCGACAGCCGTACCCTCCGGTCGGACGCGGATATTTATTCGCCGGGGGTCAGAACCGCCCGCGAGGCTCCAATTCAGAATCGGTACTTCGACCCGGTCGGTAAATGGTCGCATTCAGAGATTTCCGGTCCGGCGCCGAAATTCCTCTCCGGGAGCGTGGTCGCAAGCTGCCGATGCGATCGCATACGGACACCGCTTCGCTCAAGCAGGCATAACTTTTCGCTCGGTTATCGGAATCGCTTATAAGACCCCAATTCGGAATCGGGACTCAGAGGCGCTCGACGCCCACTTCTCGCCTCAGGCTATAAGACGTCTTTTCGGGGTCTAAAAACCTTCGTTTCGCACTCTGAAATTGCGATTCTAGCCGACGATCTCCTGTATTCCAAGGTTTTTTAGCAGTAGCGACTCCCTCGATTATGCGAATCACTGGCGGAGCCCACACGCGGAGCCGCCCAGTCACAACGATCGGAAGTCGTGTTCAACACGACGCGAGATATCCTCCCCAGGTCGTGGATATGGGTGCCCGAACAACGCCGATATAGTCACCCCTCCGGTTTTTCCCACCCCTTCAGCAAATGAATTGGGCATAAACTTCCGCACGGGCATCAGAATCGCTTACGTGACCACATTTCGGAATCGGCACTCCGAGACGGTCGACAAGGCGCTGGATTCGCGGAATTCCGTTCCGGGGCCAAAATCCCCCCCGGACGTGTGTACTAGTACCCCGACAGCCGTACCCTCCGGTCGGACGCGGATATTTATTCGCCCGGGGGTCGGAACGCCAGCGAGGCTCAATTCAGAATCGGCACTTCGACCGGTCGGTTAATGGTGCATTCAGAGATTTCCGGTCCGGCGCCCAAATTCCTCTCTGGGAGCGCGGTCGCAAGCTGCCGATGCGATCGCATACGGACACCGCTTCGCTCAAACAGGCATAACTTTTCGCTCGGTTATCGGAATCGCTTATAAGACCCAATTCGGAATCGGGACTCAGAGGCGCTCGACGCGCACTTATCGCTCAGGCTATAAGACGTCGTTTCGGGGTCTAAAAACCTTCGTTTCGCACTCCGAAATTGTGATCTAGCCGACGATCTCCTGTATTCCAGGTTTTTTAGCAGTAGCGGCTCCCTCGATTATGCGAATCGCTGGCGGAGCCCACACGCGGAGCCGCCCAGTCACAGCGATCAGAAGTCGTGTTCAACGCGACGCGAGATCTCCTTCCAGGTGGGATATGGGTGCCGAACAACGCCGATATAGTCACCCCTCCGGTTTATTCCTCCCCTTCAGCGAAATAATTCGGCATAACTTTCCGCACGGGCATCAGAATCGCTTACGTGACCACATTTCAGAATCGGCACTCCGAGACGGTCGACAAGGCGCTGGTTTCGCGGAATTCCGTTCCGGGGCCAAAATCCCCCCGGAGTGTGTGTACTAGTACACCGACAACCGTACCCTCCGGTCGGACGCGGATATTTATTCGCCCGGGGGTCGGAACCGCCCGCGAGGCCCCAATTCAGAATCGACATTTCGACCCGGTCGGTAAATGGCCGCATTCAGAGATTTCCGGTCCGGCGCCCAAATTCCTCTCCGGGAGCGCGGTCGCAAGCTGCCGATGCAATCGATACGGACACCGCTTCGCCAAACAGGCATAACTTTTCGCTCGGTTATCGGAATCGCTTATAGTCACCCCCTCCGGCATAACTTCCGCACGAGCATCATAATCGCTTATGTGACCACATTCGGAATCGGCACTCCGAGACGGTCGACAAGGCGTTGGTTTCGCGGAATTCCGTCCGGGGGCAAAATCCCCGGACCGTGTGTACTAGTACACCGACAGCCGTACCCTCCGGTCGGACGCGGATATTTATTCGCCAGGGGGTCAGAACCGCCGCGAGGCTCCAATTCAGAATCGGTACTTCGACCCGGTCGGTAAATGGTCGCATTCAGAGATTTCGGTCCGGCGCGAAATTCCTCTCGGGAGCGTGGTCGCAAGCTGCCGATGCGATCGCATAGGACACCGCTTCGCTCAAGCAGGCATAACTTTTCGCTCGGTTATCGGAATCGCTTATAAGACCCAATTCGGAATCGGGACTCAGAGACGCTCGACGCCACTTCTCGCCTCAGGCTATAAGACGTCGTTCGGGGTCTAAAAACTTCGTTCGCACTCCGAAATTGCGATTCTAGCGACGATCTCCTGTATTCCAAGGTTTTTATAGTCAGTAGCGACTCCTCGATTATGCGAATCGCTGGCGGAGCCACACGCGGAGCCGCCCAGTCACAACGATCGGAAGTCGTGTTCAACACGACGCGAGATATCCTCCCCAGGTCGTGGATATGGGTGCCCGAACAACGCCGATATAGTCCCCCCTCCGGTTTATTCCCACCCCTTCAGCAAATGAATGGGCATAACTTTCCGCACGGGCATCAGAATCGCTTACGTGACCACATTTCGGAATCGGCACTCCGAGACGGTCGACAAGGCGCTGGTTTCGCGGAATTCCGTTCGGGGCCAAAATCCCCCCCGGACCGTGTGTACTAGTACACCGACAGCCGTACCCTCCGGTCGGACGCGGATATTTATTCGCCCGGGGGTCGGAACCGCCCGCGAGGCCCCAATTCAGAATCGGCACTTCGACCCGGTCGGTAAATGGTCGCATTCAGAGATTTCCGGTCCGGCGCCCAAATTCCTCTGCGGGAGCGCGGTCGCAAGCTGCCGATGCGATCGCATACGGACACCGCTTCGCTCAAACAGGCATAACTTTTCGCTCGGTTATCGGAATCGCTTATAAGACCCCAATTCGGAATCGGGACTCAGAGGCGCTCGACGCCCACTTATCGCCTCAGGCTATAAGACGTCGTTTCGGGGTCTAAAAACCTTCGTTTCGCACTCCGAAATTGCGATTCTAGCCGACGATCTCCTGTATTCCAAGGTTTTTTAGCAGTAGCGGCTCCCTCGATTATGCGAATCGCTGGCGGAGCCCACACGCGGAGCCGCCCAGTCACAGCGATCAGAAGTCGTGTTCAACGCGACGCGAGATTCCTTCCCAGGTTGTGGATAGGGTGCCCGAACAACGCCGATATAGTCACCCCCTCCGTTTATTCCCTCCCCTTCAGCGAAAGAATTCGGCATAACTTTCCGCACGGGCATCAGAATCGCTTACGTGACACATTTCAGAATCGGCACTCCGAGACGGTCGACAAGGCGCTGGTTTCGCGGAATTCCGTTCGGGGCCAAAATCACCCCCGGAGTGTGTGTACTAGTACACGACAACCGTACCCTCCGGTCGGACGCGGATATTTATTCGCCAGGGGGCGGAACCGCCCGCGAGGCCCCAATTCAGAATCGACATTTCGACCCGGTCGGTAAATGGCCGCATTCAGAGATTTCCGGTCCGGCGCCCAAATTCTCTCCGGGAGCGCGGTCGCAAGCTGCCGATGCAATCGCATACGGACACCGCTTCGCTCAAACAGGCATAACTTTTCGCTCGGTTATCGGAATCGCTTATAGTCACCCCCTCCGGCATAACTTTCCGCACGAGCATCATAATCGCTTATGTGACCACATTTCGGAATCGGCACTCCGAGACGGTCGACAAGGCGTTGGTTTCGCGGAATTCCGTTCCGGGGGCAAAATCCTCCCCGGACCGTGTGTACTAGTACACCGACAGCCGTACCCTCCGGTCGGACGCGGATATTTATTCGCCCGGGGGTCAGAACCGCCCGCGAGGCTCCAATTCAGAATCGGTACTTCGACCCGGTCGGTAAATGGTCGCATTCAGAGATTTCCGGTCCGGCGCCGAAATTCCTCTCCGGGAGCGTGGTCGCAAGCTGCCGATGCGATCGCATACGGACACCGCTTCGCTCAAGCAGGCATAACTTTTCGCTCGGTTATCGGAATCGCTTATAAGACCCAATTCGGAATCGGGACTCAGAGGCGCTCGACGGCCACTTCTCGCCTCAGGCTAATAACGTCTTTTCGGGGTCTAAAAACCTTCGTTTCGCACTCTGAAATTGCGATTCTAGCGACGATCTCCTGTATTCCAAGGTTTTTTAGCAGTAGCGACTCCCTCGATTATGCGAATACTGGCGGAGCCCACACGCGGAGCCGCCCAGTCACAACGATCGGAAGTCGTGTTCAACACGACGCGAGATATCCTCCCCAGGTCGTGGATATGGGTGCCGAACAACGCCGATATAGTCACCCCTCCGGTTTATTCCCACCCCTTCAGCAAATGAATTGGGCATAACTTTCCGCACGGGCATCAGAACGCTTACGTGACACATTTCGGAATCGGCACTCCGAGACGGTCGACAAGGCGCTGGATTCGCGGAATTCCGTTCCGGGGCACAAAATCCCCCCCGGACCGTGTGTACTAGTACAACGACAGCCGTACCCTCCGGTCGGACGCGGATATGTATTCGCCGGGGGTCGGAACCGCCAGCGAGGCTCCAATTCAGAATCGGCACTTCGACCCGGTCGGTAATGGTCGCATTCAGAGATTTCCGGTCCGGCGCCCAAATTCCTCTCTGGAGCGCGGTCGCAAGCTGCCGATGCGATCGCATACGGACACCGCTTCGCTCAAACAGGCATAACTTTTCGCTCGGTTATCGGAATCGCTTATAAGACCCAATTCGGAATCGGGACTCAGAGGCGCTCGACGCGCACTTATCGCCTCAGGCTATAAGACGTCGTTTCGGGGTCTAAAAACCTTCGTTTCGCACTCCGAAATTGTGATTCTAGCCGACGATCTCCTGTATTCCAAGGTTTTTTAGCAGTAGCGGCTCCCTCGATATGCGATCGCTGGCGGAGCCCACACGCGGAGCCGCCCAGTCACAGCGATCAGAAGTCGTGTTCAACGCGACGCGAGATCTCCTTCCCAGGTTGTGGATATGGTGCCCGAACAACGCCGATATAGTCACCCCTCCGGTTTATTCCTCCCCTTCAGCGAAATAATTCGGCATAACTTTCCGCACGGGCATCAGAATCGCTTACGTGACCACATTTCAGAATCGGCACTCCGAGACGGTCGACAAGGCGCTGGTTTCGCGGAATTCCGTTCCGGGGCCAAAATCCCCCCCCGGAGTGGTGTACTAGTACACCGACAACCGTACCCTCCGGTCGGACGCGGTATTTATTCGCCGGGGGTCGGAACCGCCCGCGAGGCCCCAATTCAGAATCGACATTTCGACCGGTCGTAAATGGCCGCATTCAGAGATTTCCGGTCCGGCGCCAAATTCCTCTCCGGGAGCGCGGTCGCAAGCGCGATGCAATCGCATACGGACACCGCTTCGCTCAAACAGGCATAACTTTTCGCTCGGTTATCGGAATCGCTTATAGTCACCCCCTCCGGCATAACTTTCCGCACGAGCATCATAATCGCTTATGTGACCACATTTCGGAATCGGCACTCCGAGACGGTCGACAAGGCGTTGGTTTCGCGGAATTCCGTTCCGGGGGAAAATCCTCCCGGACGTGTGTACTAGTACACCGACAGCCGACTCCGGTCGGAGCGGATATTATTCGCCCGGGGGTCAGAAACGCCGCGAGGCTCCAATTCAGAATCGGTACTTCGACCCGGTCGGTAAATGGTCGCATTCAGAGATTTCGGTCCGGCGCCGAAATTCCTCTCCGGGAGCGTGGTCGCAAGCTGCCGATGTCGATCGCATACGGACACCGCTTCGCTCAGCAGGCAAACTTTTCGCTCGGTTATCGGAATCGCTTATAAGACCCAATTCGGAATCGGGACTCAGAGACGCTCGACGCCCACTTCTCGCCTCAGGCTATAAGACGTCGTTTAGGGGTCTAAAAACCTTCGTTCGCACTCCGAAATTGCGATCTAGCCGACGATCTCCGTATTCCAAGGTTTTTTAGCAGTAGCGACTCCCTCGATTATGCGAATCGCTGGCGGAGCCACACGCGGAGCCGCCCAGTCACAACGATCGGAAGTCGTGTTCAACACGACGCGAGATATCCTCCCCAGGTCGTGGATATGGGTGCCCGAACAACGCGATATAGTCACCCCCTCCGGTTTATTCCCACCCCTTCAGCAAATGAATGGGGCATAACTTTCCGCACGGGCATCAGAATCGCTTACGTGACCACATTTCGGAATCGGCACTCTGAGACGGTCGAAAAGGCACTGGTTTCGCGGAATTCCGTTCCGGGGCCAAAATCCCCCACCCCCCCCCCCCGGACCGTGTGTACTAGTACACCGACAGCCGTACCATCCGGTCGGAAGCAGATATTTATTCGCCCGGGGGTCGGAAACGCCCGCGAGGCTCCAATTCAGAAGGCACTTCGACCCGGTCGGTAAATGGTCGCATTCAGAGATTTCCGGTCTGGCGCCCAAATTCCTCTCCGGGAGCGCGGTCGCAAGTGCGATGCGATCGCATACGGACACCGCTTCGCTCAAACAGGCATAACTTTTCGCTCGGTATCGGAATCGCTTATAAGACCCCAATTGGAATCGGGACTCAGAGGCGCTCGACGCCCACTTATCGCCTCAGGCTATAAGACGTCGTTTCGGGGTCTAAAAACCGTCGTTTCGCACTCCGAATTGCGATTCTAGTCGACGATCTCATGTATTCCAAGGTTTTTTGCAGTAGCGACTCCCTCGATTATGCGAATCGCTGGCGGAGCCCACACGCGGAGCCGCCCAGTCACAGCGATCGGAAGTCGTGTTCAACGCGACGCGAGATGTCCTTCCCAGGTCGTGGATATGGGTGCCCGAACAACGCCGATATAGTCACCCCCTCCGGTTTATTCCCTCCCCTTCAGCGAAAGAATTCGGCATAACTTTCCGCACGGGCATCAGAATCGCTTACGTGACCACATTTCGGAATCGGCACTCCGAGACGGTCGACAAGGCGCTGGTTTCGCGGAATTCCGTTCCGGGGCCAAAATCCCCCCCGGAGTGTGTGTACTAGTACACCGACAGCCGTACCCTCCGGTCGGACGCGGATATTTATTCGCCCGGGGGTCGGAACCGCCCGCGAGGCCCCAATTCAGAATCGACATTTCGACCCGGTCGGTAAATGGTCGCATTCAGAGATTTCCGTTCCGGCGCCCAAATTCCTCTCCGGGAGCGCGGTCGCAAGCTGCCCATGCAATCGCATACGGACACCGCTTCGCTCAAACAGGCATAACTTTTCGCTCGGTTATCGGAATCGCTTATAGTCACCCCCTCCGGCATAACTTTCCGCACGAGCATCATAATCGCTTATGTGACCACATTTTGGAATCGGCACTCCGAGACGGTCGACAAGGCGTTGGTTTCGCGGAATTCCGTTCGGGGCCAAAATCCCCCCGGACCGTGTGTACTAGTACACGACGTACCGTACCCTCCGGTCGGACGCGAATATTTATTCGCCTGGGGGTCGGAACCGCCCGCGAGGCTCCAATTCAGAATCGGCACTTCGACCCGGTCGGTAAATGGTCGCATTCAGAGATTTCCGGTCCGGCGCCCAAATTCCTCTCCGGGAGCGCGGTCGCAAGCTGCCGATGCGATCGCATACGGACACCGCTTCGCTCAAGCAGGCATAACTTTTCGCTCGGTTATCGGAATCGCTTATAAGACCCCAATTCGGAATCGGGACTCAGAGGCACTCGACGCCCACTTCTCGCCTCAGGCTATAAGACGTCGTTTCGGGGTCTAAAAACCTTCGTTTCGCACTCCGAAATTGCGATTCTAGCCGACGATCTCCTGTATTCCAAGGTTTTTTAGCAGTAGCGACTCCCTCGATTATGCGAATCGCTGGCGGAGCCCACACGCGGAGCCGCCCAGTCACAACGATCGGAAGTCGTGTTCAACACGATGCGAGATATCCTCCCCAAGTCGTGGATATGGGTGCCCGAACAACGCCGATATAGTCACCCCCTCCGGTTTATTCCCACCCCTTCAGCAAATGAATTGGGCATAACTTTCCGCACGGGCATCAGAATCGCTTACGTGACCACATTTCGGAATCGACACTCTGAGACGGTCGACAAGGCGCTAGTTTCGCGGAATTCCGTTCCGGGGCCAAAATCCCCCCCGGACCGTGTGTACTAGTACACCGACAGCCGTACCCTCCGGTCGGACGCGGATATTTATTCGCCCGGGGGTCGGAACCGCCCGCGAGGCTCCAATTCAGAATCGGAACTTCGACCCGGTCGGTAAATGGTCGCATTCAGAGATTTCCGGTCCGGCGCCCAAATTCCTCTCCGGGAGCGCGGTCGCAAGCTGCCGATGCGATCGCATACGGACACCGCTTCGCTCAAACAGGCATAACTTTTCGCTCGGTTATCGGAATCGCTTATAAGACCCCAATTTGGAATCGGGACTCAGAGGCGCTCGACGCCCACTTATCGCCTCAGGCTATAAGACGTCGTTTCGGGGTCTAAAAACCTTCGTTTCGCACTCTGAAATTGCGATTCAAGCTGACGATCTCCTGTATTCCAAGGTTTTTAGAGCAGTAGCGACTCCCTCGATTATGCGAATCGCTGGCGGAGCCCACACGCGGAGCCGCCCAGTCACAGCGATCGGAAGTCGTGTTCAACGCGACGCGAGATCTCCTTCCCAGGTCATGGATATGGGTGCCCGAACAACGCCGATATAGTCACCCCCTCCGGTTTATTCCCTCCCCTTCAGCGAGAATTCGGCATAACTTTCCGCACGGGCATCAGAATCGCTTACGTGACCACATTTCGGAATCGGCACTCGAGACGGTCGACAAGGCGCTGGTTTCGCGGAATTCCGTTCCGGGGCCAAAATCCCCCCCGGAGTGTGTGTACTAGTACACGACAGCCGTACCCTCGGTCGGACGCGGATATTTATTCGCCCGGGGGTCGGAACCGCCGCGAGGCCCCAATTCAGAATCGACATTTCGACCCGGTCGGTAAATGGTCGCATTCAGAGATTTCCGTTCCGGCGCCAAAATTCCTCTCCGGGAGCGCGGTCGCAAGCTGCCCATGCAATCGCATACGGACACCGCTTCGCTCAACAGGCATAACTTTTCGCTCGGTTATCGGAATCGCTTATAGTCACCCCCTCCGGCATAACTTTCCGCACGAGCATCATAATCGCTTATGTGACCACATTTTGGAATCGGCACTCCGAGACGGTCGACAAGGCGTTGGTTTCGCGGAATTCCGTTTCGGGGCCAAAATCCCCCCCGGACCGTGTGTACTAGTACACCGACAGCCGTACCCTCCGGTCGGACGCGAATATTTATTCGCCTGGGGGTCGGAACCGCCCGCGAGGCTCCATTCAGAATCGGCACTTCGACCCGGTCGGTAAATGGTCGCATCAGAGATTTCCGGTCCGGCGCCCAAATTCCTCTCGGGAGCGCGGTCGCAAGCTGCCGATGCGATCGCATACGGACACCGCTTCGCTCAAGCAGGCATAACTTTTCGCTCGGTTATCGGAATCGCTTATAAGACCCCAATTCGGAATCGGGACTCAGAGGCACTCGACGCCCACTTCTCGCCTCAGGCTATAAGACGTCGTTTCGGGGTCTAAAAACCTTCGTTCGCACTCCGAAATTGCGATTCTAGCGACGATCTCCTGTATTCCAAGGTTTTTAGCAGTAGCGACTCCCTCGATTATGCGAATCGCTGGCGGAGCCCACACGCGGAGCCGCCAGTCACAACGATCGGAAGTCGTGTTCAACACGATGCGAGATATCCTCCCCAAGTCGTGGATATGGGTGCCCGAACAACGCCGATATAGTCACCCCCTCGGTTTATCCCACCCCTTCAGCAAATGAATTGGGCATAACTTTCCGCACGGGCATCAGAATCGCTTACGTGACCACATTTCGGAATCGACACTCTGAGACGGTCGACAAGGCGCTAGTTTCGCGGAATTCCGTTCCGGGGCCAAAATCCCCCCGGACCGTGTGTATAGTACACGACAGCCGTACCCTCCGGTCGACGCGGATATTTATTCGCCGGGGGTCGGAAACGCCCGCGAGGACCAATTCAGAATCGGAACTTCGACCGGTCGGTAAATGGTCGCATTCAGAGATTTCGGTCCGGCGGCCAAATTCCTCTCGGGAGCGCGGTCGCAAGCTGCCGATGCGATCGCATACGGACACCGCTTCGCTCAAACAGGCATAACTTTTCGCTCGGTTATCGGAATCGCTTATAAGACCCCAATTTGGAATCGGGACTCAGAGGCGCTCGACGCCCACTTATCGCCTCAGGCATAAGACGTCGTTTCGGGGTCTAAAAACCTTCGTTTCGCACTCCGAAATTGCGATTCTAGCTGACGATCTCCTGTATTCCAAGGTTTTTTAGCAGTAGCGACTCCCTCGATTATGCGAATCGCTGGCGGAGCCCACACGCGGAGCCGCCCAGTCACAGCGATCGGAAGTCGTGTTCAACGCGACGCGAGATCTCCTCCCCAGGTCATGGATATGGGTGCCCGAAAAACGCCGAATAGTCACCCCCTCCGGGTTATTCCTCCCCTTCAGCGAAAGAATTCGGCATAACTTCCGCACGGGCATCAGAAGCGTCTTACGTGACCACATTTCGGAATCGGCACTCCGAGACGGTCGACAAGGCGCTGGTTTCGCGGAATTCCGTTCGGGGCCAAAATCCCCCCGGAGGCGTGTGTACTAGTACACCGACAGCCGTACCCTCCGGTCGGACGCGGATATTTATTCGCCCGGGGGTCGGAACCGCCCGCGAGGCCCCAATTCAGAATCGGCATTTCGACCCGGTCGGTAAATGGTCGCATTCAGAGATTTCCGGTCCGGCGCCCAAATTCCTCTCCGGGGGCGCCCGGTCGCAAGCTGCCGATGCAATCGCATACGGACACCGCTTCGCTCAAACAGGCATAACTTTTCGCTCGGTTATCGGAATCGCTTATAGTCCCCCTCCGGCATAACTTTCCGCACGAGCATCATAATCGCTTATGTGAGCACATTTCGGAACCGGCAGTCCGAGACGGTCGCAAGGCGTTGGTTTTGCGGAATTCCGTTCCGGGGCCAAAATCCCCCCCGGACCGTGTGTACTAGTACACCGACAGCCGTACCCTCCGGTCGGACGCGGATATTTATTCGCCCGGGGGTCGGAACCGCCCGCGAGGCCCCAATTCAGAATCGGCACTTCGACCCGGTCGGTAAATGGTCGCATTCAGAGATTTCCGGTCCGGCGCCCAAATTCCTCTCCGGGAGCGCGGTCGCAAGCTGCCGATGCGATCGCATACGGACACCGCTTCGCTCAAACAGGCATAACTTTTCGCTCGGTTATCGGAATCGCTTATAAGACCCCAATTAGGAATCGGGACTCAGAGGCGCTCGACGCCCACTTATCGCCTCAGGCTATAAGACGTCGTTTCGGGGTCTAAAAACCTTCGTTTCGCACTCCGAAATTGCGATTCTAGCCTACGATCTCCTGTATTCCAAGGTTTTTTAGCAGTAGCGACTCCCTCGATTATGCGAATCGCTGGCGGAGCCCACACGCGGAGCCGCCCA
Organism: Colocasia esculenta; assembly: GCA_014218235.1. Lineage (NCBI taxonomy): Eukaryota > Viridiplantae > Streptophyta > Magnoliopsida > Alismatales > Araceae > Colocasia > Colocasia esculenta. Next base: position 22,473 of record JACBKR010000489.1, read on the forward strand.
GTCACAGCGATCGGAAGTCGTGTTCAACGCGACGCGAGATCTCTTCCAGGTCATGGATATGGGTGCCCGAACAACGCCGATATAGTCACCCCCTCCGGTTTATTCTCCCCTTCAGCGAAAGAATTCGGCATAACTTTCCGCACGGGCATCAGAATCGCTTACGTGACCACATTTCGGAATCGGCACTCCGAGACGGTCGACAAGGCGCTGGTTTCGCGGAATTCCGTTCCGGGGCCAAAATCCCCCCGGAGCGTGTGTACTAGTACACCGACAGCCGTACCCTCCGGTCGGACGCGGATATTTATTCGCCCGGGGGTCGGAACCGCCCGCGAGGCCCCAATTCAGAATCGGCACTTCGACCCGGTCGGTAAATGGTCGCATTCAGAGATTTCTGGTCCGGCGCCCAAATTCCTCTCCGGGGGCGCGGTCGCAAGCTGCCGATGCAATCGCATACGGACACCGCTTCGCTCAAACAGGCATAACTTTTCGCTCGGTTATCGGAATCGCTTATAGTCACCCCCTCCGGCATAACTTTCCGCACGAGCATCATAATCGCTTATGTGAGCACATTTCGGAATCGGCACTCCGAGACGGTAGACAAGGCGTTGGTTTCGCGGAATTCCGTTCCGGGGCCAAAATCCCCCCCGGACCGTGTGTACTAGTACACCGACAGCCGTACCCTCCGGTCGGACGCGGATATTTATTCGCCCGGGGGTCGGAACCGCCCGCGAGGCTCCAATTCAGAATCGGCACTTCGACCCGGTCGGTAAATGGTCGCATTCAGAGATTTCCGGTCCGGCGCCCAAATTCCTCTCCGGGAGCGCGGTCGCAAGCTGCCGATGCGATCGCATACGGACACCGCTTCGCTCAAACAGGCATAACTTTTCGCTCGGTTATCGGAATCGCTTATAAGACCCCAATTCGGAATCGGGACTCAGAGGCGCTCGACGCCCACTTATCGCCTCAGGCCATAAGACGTCGTTTCGGGGTCTAAAAACCTTCGTTTCGCACTCCGAAATTACGATTCTAGCCGACGATCTCCTGTATTCCAAGGTTTTTTAGCAGTAGAGAATCGCTGGCGGAGCCCACACGCGGAGCCGCCCAGTCACAACAATCGGAAGTCGTGTTCAACACGACGCGAGATCTCCTCCCCACGTCGTGGATATGGGTGCCCGAACAACGCCGATATAGTCACCCCCTCCGGTTTATTCCCACCCCTTCAGCAAATGAATTGGGCATAACTTTCCGCACGGGCATCAGAATCGCTTACGTGACCACATTTCGGAATCGGCACTCTGAGACGGTCGACAAGGCGCTGGTTTCGCGGAATTCCGTTCCGGGGCCAAAATCCCCCCCGGACCGTGTGTATTAGTACACCGACAGTCGTACCCTCCTGTCGGACGCGGATATTTATTCGCCCGGGGGTCGGAACCGCCCGCGAGGCTCCAATTCAGAATCGGAACTTCGACCCGGTCGGTAAATGGTCGCATTCAGAGATTTCGGTCCGGCGCCCAAATTCCTCTCGGTGGAGCGCGGTCGCAAGCTGCCGATGCGATCGCATACGGACACCGCTTCGCTCAAACAGGCATAACTTTTCGCTCGGTTATCGGAATCGCTTATAAGACCCCAATTTGGAATCGGGACTCAGAGGCGCTCGACGCCCACTTATCGCCTCAGGCTATAAGACGTCGTTTCGGGGTCTAAAAACCTTCGTTTCGCACTCCGAAATTGCGATTCTAGCTGACGATCTCCTGTATTCCAAGGTTTTTTAGCAGTAGCGACTCCCTCGATTATGCGAATCGCTGGCGGAGCCCACACGCGGAGCCGCCCAGTCACAGCGATCGGAAGTCGTGTTCAACGCGACGCGAGATCTCCTTCCCAGGTCATGGATATGGGTGCCCGAACAACGCCGATATAGTCACCCCCTCCGGTTTATTCCCTCCCCTTCAGCGAAAGAATTCGGCATAACTTTCCGCACGGGCATCAGAATCGCTTACGTGACCACATTTCGGAATCGGCACTCCGAGACGGTCGACAAGGCGCTGGTTTCGCGGAATTCCGTTCCGGGGCCAAAATCCCCCCGGAGCGTGTGTACTAGTACACCGACAGCCGTACCCTCCGGTCGGACGCGGATATTTATTCGCCCGGGGGTCGGAACCGCCCGCGAGGCCCCAATTCAGAATCGGCACTTCGACCCGGTCGGTAAATGGTCGCATTCAGAGATTTCCGGTCCGGCGCCCAAATTCCTCTCCGGGAGCGCGGTCGCAAGCTGCCGATGCGATCGCATACGGACACCGCTTCGCTCAAACAGGCATAACTTTTCGCTCGGTTATCGGAATCGCTTATAGTCACCCCCTCCGGCATAACTTTCCGCACGAGCATCATAATCGCTTATGTGAGCACATTTCGGAATCGGCACTCCGAGACGGTCGACAAGGCGTTGGTTTCGCGGAATTCCGTTCCGGGGCCAAAATCCCCCCCGGACCGTGTGTACTAGTACACCGACACCCGTACCCTCCGGTCGGACGCGAATATTTATATTCGCCGGGGGTCGGAACCGCCCGCGAGGCTCCAATTCAGAATCGGCACTTCGACCGGTCGGTAAATGGTCGCATTCAGAGATTTCCGTCGGCGCCCAAATTCCTCTCCGGGAGGCGCGCGGTCGCAAGCTGCCGATGCGATCGCATACGGACACCGCTTCGCTCAAACAGGCATAACTTTTCGCTCGGTTATCGGAATCGCTTATAAGACCCCAATTCGGAATCGGGACTCAGAGGCGCTCGACGCCCACTTCTCGCCTCAGGCAATAAGACGTCGTTTTGGGGTCTAAAAACCTTCGTTTCGCACTCCGAAATTGCGATTCTAGCCGACGATCTCCTGTATTCCAAGGTTTTTTAGCAGTAGAGAATCGCTGGCGGAGCCCACACGCGGAGCCGCCCAGTCACAACGATCGGAAGTCGTGTTCAACACGACGCGAGATCTCCTCCCCACGTCGTGGATATGGGTGCCCGAACAACGCCGATATAGTCACCCCCTCCGATTTATTCCCACCCTTCAGCGAATGAATTTGGCATAACTTTCCGCACGGGCATCAGAATCGCTTACGTGACCACATTTCGGAATCGGCACTCCGAGACGGTCGACAAGGCGCTGGTTTCGCGGAATTCCGTTCCGGGGCCAAAATCCCCCCCGGAGCGTGTGTACTAGTACACCGACAGCCGTACCCTCCGGTCGGACGCGGATATTTATTCGCCCGGGGGTCGGAACCGCCCGCGAGGCTCCAATTCAGAATCGGCACTTCGACCCGGTCGGTAAATGGTCGCATTCAGAGATTTCCGGTCCGGCGCCCAAATTCCTCTCCGGGAGCGCGGTCGCAAGCTGCCGATGCGATCGCATACGGACACCGCTTCGCTCAAACAGACATAACTTTTCGCTCGGTTATCAGAATCGCTTATAAGACCCCAATTCGGAATCGGGACTCAGAGGCGCTCGATGCCCACTTATCGCCTCAGGCCATAAGACGTCGTTTCGGGGTCTAAAAACCTTCGTTTCGCACTCCGAAATTGCGATTCTAGCCGACGATCTCCTGTATTCCAAGGTTTTTTAGCAGTAGCGACTCCCTCGATTATGCGAATCGCTGGCGGAGCCCACACGCGGAGCCGCCCAGTCACAACGATCGGAAGTCGTGTTCAACGCGACGCGAGATCTCCTCCCCAGGTCGTGGATATGGGTGCCCGAACAACGCCGATATAGTCACCCCCTCCGGTTTATTCCCACCCCTTCAGCGAATGAATTGGGCATAACTTTCCGCACGGGTATCAGAATCGCTTACGTGACCACAATTCGCAATCGGCACTCCGAGACGGTCGACAAGGCGATGGTTTCGCTGAATTCCGTTCCAGGGCCAAAATCCCCCCCGGAGCGTGTGTTCTAGTACACCGACAGCCGTACCCTCCGGTCGGACGCGGATATTTTTTCGCCCGGAGGTCGGAACCGCCCGCGAGGCCCCAATTCAGAATCGGCACTTCGACCCGGTCGGTAAATGGTCGCATTCAGAGATTTCCGGTCCGGCGCCCAAATTCCTCTCCGGGAGCGCAGTCGCAAGCTACCGATGCGATCGCATACGGACACCGCTTCGCTCAAACAGGCATAACTTTTCGCTCGGTTATCGGAATCGCTTATAAGACCCCAATTCGGAATCGGGACTTAGAGGCGCTCGACGCCCACTTATCGCCTCAGGCTATAAGACGTCGTTTCAGGGTCTAAAAACCTTCGTTTCGCACTCCGAAATTGCGATTCTAGCCGACGATCTCCTGTATTCCAAGGCTTTTTAGCAGTAGCGACTCCCTCAATTATGCGCTGAAGAGTTCACATCAGCCCTTCTGAAACTCCTCTGCCTCAGCAGTATTCGAGATTAGATTGATTTGAGGGAGAAGAAAAGAATTGTGGAATAAGATCCTTGCTCAGTCAGATCGGGTTGTTTCTCTCAGTTCCATTCTGCTCAACTTCCTTGAGGATTATTTCTCTGAGTTGAGGACTTTGCGCATTCTGATATCCTATGTTGAGACATGACAATTTTTATGATTCCCCAAATACTTTCATGGTTATTCAATCCTTCTCTTTGTTATTAGAATACTATGTTGATTATTTAGATTTTTTATTATACAAATACTTTATATTGATTATTCAAATACCAACATTAGTTAATCAAATTCTGATTATTTGAATACTTTACATTAGTATATCAAATACTTCACTTCAATTATTGGAATTTTGCACTAATTACTTAAATACTACATTTCAAAACTCAATTATTAGGCTTTAAATTTTTTGATCGGTTAATCAAGAGTTTTCACACACTTTAGATATGAGATGTAATTAATGCTATTCCTTTATGGATAGCGAGATAAGGTCCACAAAAACCCCAATCTCTTAATTCTTCTATCAGATCTATATGCACAAATTTCACAAAAATCAAAATGAAATTATTTTCAAATTGGCACACTTTTTTTTTCTTCATTGATAGTATTGATAGTAGATAAGTCATTTCCCTTCGTTAACCAAATCAATTGATAGAACCCAAAAGTAAAAATGTATATGATGTAACACATATTCAAATACAGGATATACTTGAGGTTAAATTTTTAATGGTATATGTATTATTTCGACGTAACGGGCACACATGTAATTAATCCAAAAAATGATGTTATTTGCTAATTTTCGTCATTAAAAGAAGGGCGTTGATGGCCTAGCTAGAAAGAATCTAATTGATTGAATAAGATCTTAATTTTATTCCTAATCATTTTGGCCTTATATACTTTCAAATCTTAATTAAGGTTGTTGTCTACTCAAATAGTTTTGATTAATTCTTGGAGTTATGTTTTCACAACTAGGAATTCTACGTACTCGCTTGGTGTGGCCCCACTATAACAGTAGATGGAAACCTAAGATTAAAATCCAAAGATTCCGCCCCCACGTGTTGTCCTACATTTTGAGCTGGGGATGTGCATTTTTCTTTCTTTTTTGAATTTGTGTTTTTGGATCCCGATCCATAGACAAAGGGCTACAGTACGGCGGTGCCGCAAGTCACATCTATACATATCTCTAGTTTAGATAATAAGTCACATCTATGTGTCCAAATGCAAAAAAGTTAATAAAATGGGAGAATAAATTGCCAAAAAGGATATTTATCAAATTTTCTGATTTAGTTTGAACTTAAGATAAATGCCTTAATTGTGTATTTATGAGAAACTTATTATTTGGATGTTCATAATAAGATGGTATTTAACTTGGAGGATAAGGTTTTGCTCAAGGCATTTGTTTATCCAATTATGACAATTTATGATTTAGCTAGATACAACATATCTTTGAAATATTGCAACTTAGGGAAGTGGGAGGTTGCAATGATTTTTGTTATGGCCGGTATTAGAAACATATTTTTCTTCTTTAAAAAAAATATATCATCTTGGGTATTGTGACAAGTGACCTTCATGGAGATAATTATTCTTACTCTGTATAGACTTGTGGAGATGGCTCAAATAAAAGGCAACCCTGATGTTGCTATAGATGATTGTTCTGCATGTGCCTACTTTCTCAAGGCATTTGGAATTAGCATGGAGAGAACAGCAAGGCTCAATATTCTATGGGCATTGTTCATGATCTCTTCTTTTGCAAGATTAGGCCATGGAGATCTGGATAAGGGCCTAACCATGAAGGACCAAATGCAAGCTAAGGATGCAATATTGGAGACACTTGAGGTAAACCCTGAAGAGGAACATGTTGTGCTCAACATGTTAATTCTTTGGATTCTTTGCTCTTAGTTCCTTGTTCAAGCGGGGAATCATATCCTTCCTTCTACCCTTTAATCATCTCCGATTATATGCACAATATTTTTGTTTCTCTGTGTGTGTTTGATTGGTTGCCACCAAAAGTTGAATGGTTGGATCCACAATCTTATGTTTAAAATTTTCTAATATCAGTGACCAAGTTGTGCATCCAAAATCACATGCCTACCAAAGGAATCTTTCACAAAACAGCCAGATGCTTAAGATGAATGCATTCATTTGTATGCTTTGAAGTAATATCCATATACATCCATAAATTTTTTTGTACCAAGTTGGAGTAGACTTATTATATAGATTATTCAAGTAATTATGTAGAAGGTTAATCAATGCTATGGAAAATAATTTGGAATCAAATTAATTGTGTAACTTAGAGATAAGAGGCTTGTGCCACTTGCAAATGATTCCTATATGTGTTGTCCAATTTTGTGTATGCGTGTGTATGCATGAACATTGGTTGATTGACCGATGGTATATATATATATTATATATATATATAACAAAATCTTGGACGCCAGTGTTCATGTGTGTGTATTTGTCATATAGCAAAATGTTGGCTAGCTTTCTTGTTCTGTAATTCCTAGTGGCTATTATATGGAAAGGAGATCAGCGCGCAATTCTCTTATTTACTCGTCCAGGCACTAAATTGGTCTCATGTCTAGGCCCCATGCTCTTAATTAAAACTATTTTAGAGACATGGGACCTCGGCACGAGACCAATTCTGTGTCAGATCTGGCAAATTTTTTATCCGATGTCGAGCGAGTAATTAAAAAAAATTTCTATATGAGAATAGCTTTACATCACAATTTATAATGCATTTCCCACATCTTGTTCTTTTTGAGGTGCCATACACTTCCATGCATTGTATTTGATGATTTCACTATCATGATCTTTTCACAGATTGATGGCCAAATTATTGATTGCATTGATGTCTACAAGCAAATAACTTTTCAGCATCCTTTGCTTATTAATCATACAATTCAGGCAAGCAATACTCGCTCTCTTATCTTCTTTCTTTTCCCCAAAAGGTAGCTTATCTCATCCTGTGCATTTCCAAATGGAGCATCACTTATTTCTAAGCTAACACAAAGGAGCCATTGTGGTAGAATTAATCATAATTTACTCTAGCACAATAACGATGTGAAGATTAATGTGTGATAACATCAATTGGTCAATACTAGCTTAAGCACTAAGATGCCCAATTGGGTTTCTAGTTCTTTTTTCATAAGACAATTACATTACATTAAAATTGAAACTTCAATGGGATTTGTCAATCCTAAAGTACACCCTGATCATCATAAGAAACTCATTCACCTATTTTTGTTCATCAGATACATCCTATATGCACATTTCTATATGTACCTGTACATCTTATTGCTCAAGTCTTGTTATCTTTTCTTTCTTCTCAAGAAATGTTAATTATATATATATTGTACCTAACAAAAGAAATTATTCATGGTGCTAATTGGAGGTCATTTAGAAATTGGTCCTTCAAGTCATGTTGGACATATTATACTGAACTGATATTGTACGTCTATACAATACTATCATATTTAGGAGAACTTGATATCTAAACACAATTGGTTCACGAGTTGATTAAGATTTTTTTAAATTTTTTTATTTGTATCATAATATTAGATTCAAACTATAGTGAATCCATGCGTCACATATAGTACCATAGCATATATATAATTATAAAATTCTAGTTCAATCTGGTACGGCAATACATCTAACCCTGCTCTAGCTGCCATGTTCCATTAGTGCCTTGAAATCCATGCGTCTAAGTATCATATGTTCTTTTTAACTTGTGCATTTCTTATTATTGCAGATGAAACCTACTCGTGACCTAGAGAAAACAAGAGCGAAGAACAACAATCTAGTGGAAGCTTCCCATCCATGGAACTTGCCCAAAAGTTGTCCACAGGGGTCCATCCCAATTAGGAGGATCAAAGGGGATGAGCAGTCTGGAGGTAGTCCTTCATCAACTGGATATTCACTTTGGGATGGAGGAATTCCATACCGAAAGGACAGTCCTAATAGAAGACATGTGGTAATGTTTGCCTAATGTAACCAACCTATAAGCATAGTTTTGATCAACCCTTTATGTTTATATTAATGAGCTAACATCTAATAAAAATCATGTTACTGTTATGAAGGTATTTGGCATGCAATGGGAACTGTTAATAGATATGCTAACAATTAACATTATGCTCGTCTCCACTTCTCAGTATAATGAGCTTGTTTCCTCACTCTTTAGTTTTGAATTCTATCTTCTCCTGATTTAAAGGTGTGCTTTATATAGGCTGATAGAAAGATATATATTTTTTCTTTTTTTGTTTAAACTCAATTACCAAGACATCGATCATCTATTCAAGAATTAGTTGTAATAATGACATCAATGATTTGGTATGATACAATTTTGGGATATTACAATGCAAACTGTACTTGCTATAGCGTATTCAAGTAACCAATCAGGTATTTGGTAACCAAGAAATCCATCCGTGTGGTTTTGTGGGTTCAAGAATTGGTGTTTGTGAATTCTAAAGTCAGAACTTGACAGCTCCTATTTTCCGTATATTCGTATTACCCTTACCCCACTTGATTGATATTCGTGTACTCAAGTAACCAAACAGCTGCTCTTGATTAATGTGTTATACTTGCCCATGATATATAACATTTAGTTTCCTTCCAAAATCTTCCATTAATAGTTGCTAAATAACTCTAATTTGCACCTGTTGATCTACATGTGTGGGGGTGTTCTATGCTTCTATAGGAACTTGACTGCTATATATATGATTTTTAATTATCACCTTCCTCAAAATAATTTCAGCGCGCTGCTATCGAAATCGGCACTAGTCGCAAACATGTGGGTGCCAAAGCTAGCATAAACGTGTGGAACCCAAAAGTGCAGTCTGCAGGGGAGTTTAGCACTTCTCAAATTTGGGCATCCACCAAGGACAAGATGGTTAGCATAGGAGCTGGATGGTTGGTAATATTTTAATTTGATTCCTATTCCTATCTACACTAGCCTTTATTTATTTATTTTGGTAATATTTGAGACCTGCCAAGGAATCTACATTAATCTTTTGTTATATATACCGATAAATACTATATCAAGTGAATGAAAATCTCGTAACGAATCATTATCTAGTCCAACGTATACATGTACTTGAAACTCACATATTTTTACTATACATACATACATATATGTATATGTATATGTTTATCTTGACAATGGAAGGATTTCATATATATATATATATATATATATATATATATATATAATGCTTTTAGGTACAGGACTATGTAATGAAGGTATGTATAGGTAATTGCAAAATGAAATATAGTTGATATTGATTTGTTCTCAACAGTTCATGTAATAAACTGATCATGATATATCTGTGATTAAAACTCGATCCATTTCAGGTCTACCCAGCTCTGAATGGTGATGACAAAACAAGATTTTTCGTATCCTGGACGGTGAGTAATTTACTCCCTGTAATTTGTGATTTCACGAACTTGAAGTAGTGATCTAGCTAGTGCAAGATGTTAGCGATTAATTGTAAAATGGCATATATATGGCACCCTTGATACTTGTTAATTTCATCACTTTCGTGTTCTTCATGGAAAGATCAGTAAATATCGTGATCAGTTGTGTAGTCTAATGCTTCATTAATTAACACTTGCATGGCATAATAGGCAGCCAATTAAAGGGACTCAGTTGTTCACAGTCATAATTTCATAAACGGACGGATATATCAATGTTCATGAGGTCATAAAATTTGATCGATATACCAATTAATTCCTAAAGGATGGGTAAATATTTAGAAAAATGCTATACTCTCGACTAGTCGGGAGCATAGGGACACGCGAAGGCTAGCTGTGCTCCTCCACCGCGTGTCATGTGGAGGGGCATGGTCTCCGGTGTATTTAATATATATATATATATATAATATATATATTACTCTGAAGCAATGCACACAAATATCTATTTAGCTAGTGCACACAAATACCCTTCTAGTGCACACAAATAGTATAAGAATGCACTATTTTTGTGTGCACTAGAAGGATATTTGTGTGCACTAAATAAGTATTGTATGCACTAGATAGGTATTTGTGTGCACTATTTTTTTGTTACCCTCAAACAGTGCACACAAATAGATGTATTTGTGTGCATTATTATATTATTTGTGTGTATTATTATCGTATTTGTGTGTACTAAATAAGTATTTGTGTGCACTATTTGAGGGTTAAAAAAAATCAAAAGTACATTAAATACACCGGAGACCGTGCCCCTCCACATGACACGCTGTGGAGGAGCACGACTACTTCGCACGTTCCTATGCTCCCGGCTAACCAGGAGCATAGCATTTCTCAAATATTTAACGCTCTATATATGTGGTTTCAAGAATTTCTTCATCTGGACCTAATGAAAACTTGTCATTACTATCAGATAAAGAAGTTGGAGAGAAACAGATAGGTCCAAGCTTTTGTCGATATATTAACTAGAGAAAGTGCAGGGTATCAAGTGCAAAGGATATGTTTTTTATGGACGTGGTCGGAGGTTAGAGATGAGCACTGTAGAAGGTTGAAAGTAGGAAGCAGGTTTGGTGAAACGATATCTGGATAAGCTCCATACATGAATAACCTAATTATCATTGAATTGAGGTAGTGTTAGGCTCATTTGCTTCAATGTTCTATAAGGTCTTTTTTTTAAAATCTGGCATATTTCCAATTTTCGATCAGTTTATGGTCAGGGAGCAAGGTTTATGCTTACCCATCAGATGCAAATCTCTAAATATGCATGGAACGATGAGTATTGATAAAGGAAGAAAGTGAGGAGGTTGCGCAAGGCACGCATTAGGTTGAGACATCAAATTATATATGTAATATAATATAAGAGAAATTAATTACAAGTCTCTTACTGTAATAGAAAAATCATTATTGTAACATGATTTAACATATGCTGTAACAGATAATAATACTTATTGTAATGAGTTATAATTCTGTGACTAAAAAATACGTCAAATATTTATTAAGAACTTATTAATTTGCCCTATAATATACGTACCATACGAGCACACGTACCATGCAACCTTGTCATTTATCATACATTAATGCGAGATGCCCCAAGTCTTTGCTTTAGGTTTACGCTTCACTGTTCAGTTTGTTCCGTGCAACTCTCCTGATGACTAAATTTTCAGAATTTCTTTTCCTATAATTTTCAGAAAGATGGTTCCAAGACAGTTTGCTACAATCTGAAGTGCCCGGGTTTTGTTCATACAAGTGGTTTAACCCCTGTGGACACTCATCTGCAGCCGGTTTCAGAGTACGGAGGTCGGCAATACGAAATTACTCTGGAGATAGCTAAGGTAAAGTTCTGATCTTTATCAGACAACTTCTTTTTACGTTTTCTAGAGTAAAGTTACTGTAGGTACTTCTACGGAAAGGAAATGGAAGATGAGAGAGAACAGAAGAAACCATGCACATACTACATTCATACATATGTTTCCAAGCATTTCGCCGGTTTGAGCGACTCGGTCATACCGAGTTTCTCATGACACAGTATAGATCGAAGCATATATATCACATCAGTACGTTTTGATTTATATTATTTATTTTAAAAATAATATTAAAATATTAAATAAAAATATAATAAATATTGAATATTAAAATAATATATTAACTGTATTGTATCGACTATACCAATGACTCACCAACCATGAAGCATATATGAACTTTTACATGATGACCCATAACATCTTGCTAAATATATCTAGGCCCTTGAAAATATTGAGTTGTTTAAGAGATTGCCGTAATGTCGACACCAACAAATGCATTTAATCCATACTTGGAGGAGCTTGATGACTAGCTAATTATTTATCTGATGAGGCCGGTCTAGTATCAAAGGCATTAGTGGGTCAATTTTAAGAGGCCTGAGCTAAGAACTTGTGTTGAAAGATGTTTGGGGAGAACAAGTACTTACTCTCATCTAGAGATAGACCCGATCTGCAAGGGACAATCAATCTTCGGAAGTGGTTTCAGGATCAGATCTTCCAATGATCAAGTTGGTCCTACTCGATTGGTTTCAGGACCTCAGTGATCTTTCCTCTTGTGTTTTGTGTTGTCTTTCTCTTCTTGTGTTGGAATAGCTATTTTGTGTGTTTTTTGTTATGATCTGCTCAAAGTTTAACTCCGCTGTAGGCTCTATCCGTTTTTGCTATCTTTATACTTTGTTTTATCTGTGGTGAATCGAAGTCTTGTAGGTGCCACTTCCCAATTACCAAAAGAAAAAAAAGTTAGTCTTACTCGATTTAATTAAACTTGGCTTGAGAAGAGAAAAGGATGTGGAAAGAGGAGAGAGAAAATAAAGATCATTGGACTAGATATAGTGCTCGCCACATATTCTCTTCGTCTATCAGATTTCTTTTGAAGGTAATTATAGAGGTATATTTTAATCACACATTAAAAGATAGTGAGAATAAGTGTGTGTTTATCAACAAAAGTCTCACCAGACTCTTTTAAAGGATAAAACCTCAAACGTAGGGACAATACCTCTCAAAAGATATACTTAAATCACGTCTCCACAGCTATACTTTAATCCCACATTAAAAGGTGAGAACAAGTGTGTGCTTATCAGTAAGAGTTTCACCTCTTCTCTTAAGAAATTTTTTTAAAAGACAAAATCTCAAATATGAGGATAATACCTCTTGAAAAGTACACTTAAATCATATAGAGAAGTGGATATCTGATAGGACTAATAAAATCTCTTTTAAACCCATTAAATCTGTTGGGTTTGGCCCAAAGGACTTATCTTTCTGATTCGTACCCGAGGCCATATATTTCAAACAAGAAGAGGAGATCGTATACCGACAATATGTCATATGGATCATGACCTTATAAACGACGAATCTGAGTAGCTCTACTGAGACATGCATGAATACATAACCTTTAATCCATATATATATTGACCCACTTCTCGGTTTCTGCACAGGATCCTCGGACTAGCAACTGGTGGGTATATCTCCAAGGCTATTCACTGGGTTACTGGCCAAAGGAGCTGGTGCCGGCCATTGCAGGAGGTGCAGATGTTCTTGCGTTTGGAGGTGAAGTGACCAACGTGATATCGAGCGGTCTGCACAACATCACGCAGATGGGGAGTGGCCATCCCGCCTCCGAAGGCTTCCGCAAGGCTAGCCTCCTCAACCGCATTCGAACATCTGAGGATCCAGATGTCTACAACCCCCCAGAACACAATAACCTAGACGTCATTATAGACTGCAACTGTTACAACCTGCAAGTGGGCACCAGGATCGACCGACTTTGGGGGTTCTTCCTCTTCTTTGGTGGACCTGGAGCGAACTCCAAGTGCACCTGCTGAGCAAGTGATTAATCTAACAGTGTGGTCTCCATGATCACAAGTGTGTAGATATGAGGTTAATATAAGCTTTCATTGGAAGAAGCAAACAGAAAGCTGCAGCTGAGCCCAGATGTTAGTGTTTAATAAAGCGATGTCTATTCCTAATCTTTTTGGAGTATTAATATGATTTGCAAACGTACGCAAGTGTTCACCATGACATGCCTCTCATGCCTGCGCTTTGCGTAAAATTTGAAGGATGAATTAATATTCGAGACACCTGAGGTATATACGTACATGATCTCTTATTGTCTTGTTTTTTATATTAATTATGAGAAATATTTATTTCAAAAAATGTCTTGCAATAGAAATAAGAACAGTTGGATTGTAAGAAAGTAACTCTATTGACTAACTAGCAAGTCTCAAAGATGTAGGAGCTTTCAACAAATAAAGTTCTTTTTTTAATAATCTCATGACTTTTTTAAATAAGGATTTCTCATTTTTCATATAAGCAATAAACCTACAAAAGAGGTGGACATGCTATTTCAATATTTTATTTGGAACGTTCTCTCTCTCTCTCTCCTTCTATACCAAGTGGGAAAATCATATCCTTCCCATTTACCCATATCTACCATATATACACGTTTTGAGCAATATTTGTTGCCTTACGTGCAGGCGTAGCGTGCCCCCGATGCTTATGCGCCATGCGCCATGAATGTTAGCCAACAAATGAATGCCACGTAGGAGGGGTTGTCCTACCCTTCGCAAATATTTCTCATGTAATTATGTTTTTATATCGTGTGTTTGTTCAAGTTGGTCTATCTGCACAAGTGCATGAACATGTGTTGTTCCCAAAGTGGCCGGACCGGTTGTATTTTTTTTTTGGTAACGAGGAAACCCCGCCCCGTGTGGTTTTGTGGGCTCAGGGATTGGTGTTCGTGAACCCCAAGATCAGGACTTGGCAGCTCCTACTTTCCGTGTACCCGTATTGCCCTTACCCCACTTGACCAGGAAAACCCCGGATTTACACACCTCGAGAATTGCATGTAAATCAGGTAAGCCCCCCCCAGGAATCGAACTCGGGACCTCTTGTTTTTAAGCAAGAGTTCTAACCGATCGACCCAACCGGGGTCCTCGGCCGGACCGATTGTATTTAACTTTTCTTAGCACGAGTCAGATCTAAATATATCACATTGATATATATATATATATATATATTATATATATATATATATTATATATATATATATATTATTATATAAAGCCAAAGATAGTTGATTTATTTAATTAATAACCAGAGATTCTGAAAGTCAGATACAGTTGCCCAAGACAAGACCATAATAGAAAGATGACTAAAATTCTATAGAGGATCTATCCCAGAAATGAGTTCGCCGGAGAACAGTCCGAAGTCGTAAGCCCGATCGTCGTGAACAACGCTCCATGTCATCTTCATCTGAATCCATTTTAGATGCCTCAGAATGAAATATAAGCTCAAGCATGAAAATATTCTCAACTTTAACAAGTCCAACAACAGAAGAAAAATCTGTTTTCAAATCTATAGATATTTTGATTCCAAACGGTATATTTAAAATAATAATAAAATAGAGAAGAGAGATAAAAAAAAGTATTAAATAATACATCGCATTAAAATATTTCAGTTCAATTTAATGTATTTCCAAATTTATAAAATAAAATAAAATATTAATAAAATTATAGTACCAAACCGAGCATATCTTTGTACTGTATTTGTGTCCAACCTTGCCCACTAGAGGATAGGATATTAAAAAGCTATTTTCATGAGGGGCTTTCACTTCTTATTTGAATCCTATAAGAATCCCGCCGGCCAATGGTCTCATTCTTTTTTTTTTTTTTTGACAGTTGCCAATGGTCTCATTCGGGTAACAGTTTTTCCTTCTATATGGTATGGTTCAAATTCAAATAATCGGAACCAATTTATCTATATGACCAAATTTTATAAAATGGTCACGACACTTGCATCATATGAATAATATGACCTAGAACATGCACCACACGTAAGGGTGTAAACGAGTCGAGCCAAATCGAATTTTATGCTGCTCAAGTTCTGTTCGTTAATTTTAAATCGAGTTCGAGTCGAACTCGATTTTTATCGAGTATTGAAATAATTTTTCAAGGTTTTTCGTTTAAATACTCTCGAGTTCAAGTTGAGCTCGATTTTTATCGAGTATTGAAAATGATTTTTCAAGGTTGGTTCGTTTAAATACTCTCTCGAGTTCGAGCCCTTAACGAGTATCTTAACGAGTCTAATTGAATTTACGAGTTTTATATATATATATATATATATATATATATATATAATATATATATATATATATATATATATAAGTCCAATTCAATCTACAAGTAAAAATTTATTTATTTATAAGATCCAAATCTATCTTATTTCAAGGTCATACTTCAAGATCCTTCATAAGTTACTTCAATCATTTTAATATAATGTTTAAAATATTTAACAATTATATTTATAATTTTTATAATTACAAAATAAATAAACTTGTTCACGAGCTTAAACGAGCGAGTAGACATTTGCTCATACTCAACCATTTATGAAATGACCTTAAAGTTTTTTTTTAGCTTGACTCGTTTACATTATTAAGCAAGTCGAATTCGAGTAATATCTGAGACGAATTCAAATTACTTGTCAAATGTATGATTTGTTTACAGTCTTAAGATCCACACGAGCTATTTAGCTACTTTGGCCAACATGGATTGGGCCACTTACCTTGTTGGGCTTATTTAGCCAACATATAGCTCAGCTCATTATGCATGTATACTGGGTGTATTTAGCCAATGTGGCTCGCACCATCATATCCATTGATCTTAATTAACCCAACTGGCTCAAATTAACCACTTAGTTCGTCCTACCCAATCCAATTTGTACTTGGGTAAAGAGCAGTAAATTTAATACTAACCGAGCCGATCTAATTCTGCAACTCTAGCAAGCTAGTTTGTCTGGTTCAGATATAATAAAATGAATCTGGTAGAATTTTGCTTATGACACGATATTAAAATCCTTACTTTCTTATTTATGAGAAATTATTGTTCGGATATTGCATAATCGAGACACGTTTGATTTGGAGGATAAGATTTATGCAATTATCTGTGATGATTTCTGATTTGGTCCAATGATTCCACGAAATGATCTTGTTGTGGCTGGTATAAGAAAGATATTCTTCTTCTTTAATTAAAGCATTAATCATCTTATAGGGTAAGATAGCTAAGCCTTCGACACCTTGCACCCAACTCGGATTCATAGGAAGAGGTAAGAACTGCCACAATTCACACACATGCAAGGGAAAAGGGCATGTATTTACTTGTATGAATAGTATGAGTAGGAAGGATATCTAGGTGTTGTACCATGCAAGCAAGTGCCCTTAATTCTATGGATTTAATTGCATTTATTCTCACTCTCCATATATAAGACTTGTGGAGATGGCTCAAATAAAAGGTAATCAATATATCCAGATGCTGCTGTACTGTGCTTATACTTTCGTATACATTTCAGAATTAGTATGGAGAGAAAATTTTTGTTCAGTGATCTGCAGGTTCTGTGGGCACTGTTCTTGATCTCCTATTTTGCAACATTAAGCCATGGAGATGTGGGTCCGGGCCTGACCATGAAGAAGCATACGCATGCAAAGGATGCAATATTCGAGACATTTGAGGCAAGTGATCTTATTCTCTTGTTGGTTCTTGTAGTATATAGCAAATTGCAAGAGAACATGCTATTTCAATATATTAATGTTTGGAAGAAAAATTCTTAAAAATCGCACAGGATATGGATATCTATTTAGTACTCATCTTTACTTGGTGGTGAAGGTGGATATTAGGTGGGTATACCCTCCCCGTCTATGCAACAAGTGATTCTCTCTCTCTCTCTCTCTCTCTCTTTCTCTTCTGCCTTGTCATGAATTTCTCAATTGTTGCTCTTTCAGTGATGCATACAATTCCAAATACATTCTATTCTGATGGTCTCCATATCCATATGCTTCTGTAGATTGATGGAGAAGTTATCGACTGTGTTAATATCTACAAGCAACCAGCTTTTGATCACCCTTTGCTTTTTAATCATACAATTCAGGCAAGTAACACGCTCTCTAATTAAATCGCTCTTATTCCTTCACTGTAATTGGGTCATTTCATCGATCGGGATCGAATGTATTAACTATTTATATGATTGGAGTGTGTATTCTATTGTCAAACAGTACCCTTATACATAACAACGCTAGGTTATGGAAATGCACTCTTTTAATGCATGATAGGTGCATGAGCTTGTATGTACATATTGTTGCAGATGGAGCCTACGCATTATCCAGAGAAAGTGAGAGCAAACGATGATCTAGTGAGAGCATCTCAACCATGGTACTTGCCAAGAAGCTGTCCGAAGGGATCCATTCCTATTCGAAGGTCCCAAAGAAGTGGTCTATACGCCAGAGAGAACCCGTCGGTGAGTCATCGATACGAGGGTCATCATCGCTATCTTCTTGATCGGCAAAGAGAAGTACAGAGCCGGAATGCCTATGTTGCTCAGAACTTTGAGGTAAATGCTTACCTTTGTTCATCAGTAGTGAAAAGTGAATCTAGGTGCATTTTGGAGGTCTCTGTATTCAATTATGAGAACAACAGTACCATGCACACTGTATATGTTGTGTTCTGCCCTTCTTTTGCGACTGCCACAAACAAGTGTTTCAGTTTCCATGAAACTTCACATTCTGTCTTCTATAATGTAGATAGCAACTTTAAACACCCCCCCCCAACCATAATTAACCAAATAGCTTATGATTAGCTGATCTTAGTGTACCAAGGCTGGTTTAGATTTCCTTTTGTTGGCATAGTAGGTATAGAGGGTCAAGTCATTGTCTTTTCTGAGTAACAGTATATGACGTGAGGTTTAAAGAGTTAAGTCATGAGATCTAACAAGTTCAACCGTGGTAAGTGATAGACACCCCGAGTGAAGTGAGTTCAGGACTAACCGGATTCGATACCCAGTAACAACAACAAAAAAAAAAAGTCCAACCTATAATATGTTTAATAATCAAGTTAAAAAAAGATGATGATCCCTACACACAATTCAGAATTTGATATAGTTTTTTTTTTTTGGTAGATGGATGGAGCACTAAGCGGCTCCTAACAAAGAAAGACACATAAAGATAGCCAGAGTTTTCCTTCTCTGCACCCCTAACTAGGCCACAAGGCCAAAACAAACAGAGACTTAAGGTGGTTTCCTTTGTGAGAAGTAGCCTATTGATGCTTCTTCCTTGCAGATGTATGACAACTCTTCAGGAAGAGCGCAGGTCCAGTTGATATGAAATTTTGCAATCCTCGCTTGCTTTGCCAGCCAATCCGCTGCCATGTTTGCCCTTCTATCTACCAGATTTACTCTGTGTAGATGCCATGAGTTTAGTTTTACATTTATCTCTTTTGCAAGATCTCTGATCTCCAAAGGTGCTTTATCAGGTTCTACAATCGCTTTAAATACTTCTGCATTGTCTCCCTCTAAAATTAACCCTTCCCATTTCTGCTCTTTGAACTTGTCAGCACTGTCAATCAGATGTTTTGCCGCTAGGATCTCCGCTTTGAGGATTGTAGTCTGTTTTAGATACATTGCTCCTGCATACAGAGTTGTGCCCAGGTCATTTCTAATTATGAACCCAGCACCAGAGTGCACCATTTCTTTCCCTTCCTTTCTAGCTCCATCGAAATTGCCCTTTAACCACCTAAATTCTGGCTTTTTCCATCTAGTGTTATTACAGATTTGCAAGGGATCCAAATGTCCCTGACCCAGGCAGGCCTCGCTTTCCTTACTGCCACCTTTTAATGTTGAGATGTTTGCCTTCTTTTTGGCTGACAAGTTGGCTGCATCAAATTTAATAGCTGATTGTAAGATGGATTTGAAATTTAATTCATAAGGGTCATCTTTTCTTTCAAAGACATGCTTGTTTCTTCTTCTCCAAATAGCTTCCAAAACATAGGCAATCAAAGTCTTCTTGTCTGTCCCTGTATAATTTGTTTTCCTGTTACTTGTGCATCTGTACCAAAGGTCTCCCAAATCCTTTGGAACTTCCTTCCACATTAGATGCTGAGCTACATTTCTCCAGATCTGAGTTACCCCTTTACATTTAATGAAAGCATGCTCAAGGTCCTCCAACTCCACTGTACATATTTGGCATGTAGGCTCCACTTGAATGTTACACTTGTTTAGATAAACTCCTGTTTGCAGTCTCCCCCATGCCATTTTCCAGATTTGTATCTTTATTCTTGGTTCAGTTGGCCAATTCCAGATCTCTTTCCAGGTTGTTTGTGACCCACTAACCTTCTTCATCTTCCTACTTCTGATTTGATCATATGCATTTTTAGTGGAGAACTTTCCATACTTACCTGGCAACCAAATCCTCTTATCTTCAGAACTTTCACTGGTTACAGGGAATTTTAAAATTTCCATTACTAAGGTCATGGGGAACACTTCCTTTAGCTTATTAACTATCCAGCCTTGATCATTCAGAAACATTTGCAATTTTGAATTCTCATCGATAGCTTTTATGTTGAATTCTACTGGCCATTTGTTCAGACCTCTCCCCTTGAACCAACCATCTTGTAGTATTCTGATTTCCTTTCCATTTCCTGGTATCCATCCAAATTGATCTTGGTGCATTTTGAATTCAGAGATGATCCTTTTCCAGGTGTCTGACATGGGTATAGAAGTATAAGGCCTTTCCATTTTCCTTTTTCTCAAGTACTTGTCTTTGACCAATTCTGTCCAGATTCCTGTCTGCCCAGTGTTTAATCTGTCAACTAGTTTAAGCATCAAGGATGAGTTCATATCCTTCACATCTGTAATTCCCAATCCTCCCCATTCTAACGGCAATTTTACATTATCCCACCCCACAAGGTATAGACCCTTGGTTTCTTTATTGCCTTGCCAGATGAAATTTCTGCACATTCTTTCCATTCTGTCAACTTGATGCTTTTTGAAATTTGTAACCGCTGCCCAAAAAGTTGGAATGGCCGAGAGTACATGCTTCACCAGGGTCACTCTTGCAGCCATTGATAGGCTTTTCCCTTTCCACCCTTTTAGCTTATTTTCCATGATTCTACAGACATCTTCCGCTGCTTTCTCTGCAGGTCTTATGTGACTAATCTGAATCCCCAGGTACCTGCCAATTGATTTTTCATTCTTCATGTTCAGACTTTTTTCAATGCCTCTTGTAGTCCTTTTGTCCACTGCCCCTCCTATCTCCAACTTGGATTTAGTTATATTGATAGCCTGCCCCGTCTGACTGCAATAGCTGTCCATGACTGCTTTGAAGTTATCAATTTCAGGTACCATACCTTTGGCAACCAGTAGCACATCGTCTGCATAAAGTAGGTGGTGAATAGAAGAGCTGCTATGCTTCTCTTTGTATCCCATCAATAATCCTTGGTCATTTGCTTTCTGTAGACCAGCCGACAAGATTTCCGACATGAGGACAAAGAGGTAGGGGGATAGGGGATCCCCCTGTCTAAGGCCTCTGGTTGGTTTAAACCAATTGCCCGGGGTACCATTCACCAGGATTGCCATGGTAGTGGTATTAAGGCAAATTTGGATCCAGTTTCTCCATTTTATCCCAAATCCCATTTTCTCCATTACTTGGTCGATGCAACTCCACTCCACCCTGTCATAAGCTTGTTCCATGTCCATTTTAATGAGTACAAGATCCCTTGGTCTTCTTTTTCTTTTGAGAGAATGATCCAGTTCTTGAGCTACCAATATGTTGTCCACAATAGACCTTCCTGGGATGAAGGCAGATTGCTCAACTGAAACTAAGTTGGTTATGACCTTTCTTAGTCTGTTCACCAGGATTCTAGCATTATTTTATAGAAATCATTGCAAAGACTAATAGGCCTGTAATCCTTAGCATTCCTAGGATTTTTTGTTTTTGGAACTAATGCAATAAAGGTTGCATTGAAAGATCTTGGTAGCCTCCCCAAAGCTAGAAAACAATGGATTGCATAGAATATGTCATATCTAATTTCCTCCCAAGCTTTTTTGAAGAAGTTCCCTAATAACCCATCCGGCCCTGGTGCTTTTCCCCCTGGTAAAAACCTGATTACTTCTTCCACTTCATGCATTGTGACTTTCTTTTCCAGGAAAGCTACTTGCTCAGAACTCAGCCTTTTAAAAGGAAGGGAGTTGTCTAAGCTTGTCAGATTCTCCTTTTGGGAGGTCCATCTATCCTGGAAATGGCCTGTTAATTCTCTGCAAATATCCACTTGCTCTGATAGTTTTCTGCCCTCGTTATCCAGTAGCAGCTCAATTCTGTTACTTCTTCTCCTTATGATGGTGGAAAGATGGAAGAATCTAGTATTTCTGTCTCCTTCTTTCAGCCATTGGACTCTTGCCTTTTGCTTCCAGTGAACCTCTTCAAGTATAGCAGCTCCATCAGCCTCCCTTCCACTTCTCTTAACTTTGTTTCCACCTCTTTGTTACCCGGGTTTAGGACATCAATTTCTTGTAACTGCTGTAGTTCCTCTTGGTCCCTCTTGATTTGCATTTGCAAGTTGCCCACCACCTCCTTGTTCCACTTCTTTAGGGAGGTTTTAGTTCTTCTGAATTTTTCTGAGAGCATAGTCAGGCCTGTGCCTCTAGTTTCTCTGCACCAAGCTTTTTTTATAACTTCTAGGCAGTCTTTTCTCTAAAGCCAAAAGTCCTCAAACCTGAATGGAATTGGACCTCTTTTCCCCCGGTCTCCATTAGTGTCCAGCAAAAGTGGTACATGATCTGAACTATTCTTGTAAGGTGGGAGATTGTGGCATTGGGATAATTGCCTCTCCAAGTGGTTGTTGCCAAGGCTCTGTCAAGTCTTTCTGAAATCCTTCTGTTACCTTCTTGCAAGTTGCACCAAGTGAACGGCACCCCAATGTATCCTAAGTCTGACAGGTTAGCTTCATCAATCCAGTGCTTGAAATCTTTGATCCCTTGTGTCTCAGAAAATTTTATGCCTCCCCTTTTCTCCTCTTCTTTAGTTATACAATTGAAATCACCCACTATGACCAATTTGTGTATGCTTCTACTGCTGTGATAAGCTCTTCCCAGAGTAGCCTTCTTTCCCTCCAATTTGTGCTGGCATAAACTCCTGCCACCACCCAATCCTCCCCAGTTTCCAGATCATTAAAAACCATGAATACTGCTTGAGGTGAATAGTTAATGATGTCTACAAGCCTAGTCCCCGTTTCCCAGCACAACAACATCCCCCTAGCTTTGTTGTTAGGCTTAAATCTGCAGAATTCCCAAGCTCCCCCCAATTTCTCCAACAGTAAAGGTTCCTGGCCATCCAACTCCACCTCATGAGTTTCCACCAAGAAGATGACAGTCGCCTCTGTTTTCTTAACCATCTTCTTTAACATTCTACAATACGACGCCCTCCCACCCCTCTACAATTGTGGAATAAGAACTTCATTGGGAAGGGTTGGAAAGGGGGTTACCTGCCTCCACGGACTTAAAGCCGATCGAGGATAGTCTGCTTCTAGCCTGATGCAGCCTCCTACTCCTGTCTCTTCTCTCTAAAGATCTTCCTCTGCGCCATCGATCCTTGGTGGTATGCACTGAAGGGCTTCCACTTCTGGATCCCAGCGACTTTCTGCAGGATCTTGATCCACTTCTTCTGTGTTGCACTTTGGCATCCGTAGAAGTCTGGGTCACTGAGAAGTGCAGGTGATTCTTGTCCACCACTTCTCCTTCTTCCAGACCTTCTGGCAGTTTCCCCCTTCCTTTGGCTATTTCCCACCAGTCATCCCTCATCGGGGCGAGTGCTTTCCTCAGGGCGTCGCTGGCTCCCTCCTTGGCCGGACTTTTGCACTGCACCCTCTCCGGCATCGGCGACCTTGAACCCTCTGTCCCTAGTTCATTTGGTGTCCTTTGAAAAGGCCCCCTCATAACAGTGCCTGAAGACCCCCTGACACACGGTTCCTTTTCCCGCCTGGGTGTGACCCCGCTGGACCCACTTAGTTTCGAATTTACACCACTCGTGATCTCTGCCACCTCAGGGTGAAGTAGGACCTCAAATCCTGGTGGACGCGACATTTCGGTACTGCTGGAAGCTGCCATGCCGCTGTGAAAGCTTTTTTGATCCCCTTCTTTCCTTTTCCTCGCAACTTTCTTCCACCCCTCTTCCCCACCGAGATTTTCTTCAGATTTTTCCCCTGCATCAACTTTGTCCTTTGGCGGGTCTGAAATTACCTCTGTGGCCCTTTGTCATCACCGCCCCAGTCTGGCCGGCACCCTGAACTCCGGTGACCTTCTTGGTTACAAGAGAAGCATCTGTCCCTCTTACCGGGGATGTGCTCAAAGAGGATTTGTTGCCAGAATTTCCCCCCTTCATCTACTACCCATACACCCTCCGGCAGATCTCTGTCCAGCTTGATTTCCACACACACCCTAGCAAACAATTTCCTCTCTCCCTTGAAAGTGAGACTATCCACTTTGATCGGCCTCCCTGCCGCAGAAGCAATGGAGTATAGGCATTTATTTTCCCAGAATTCCAAAGGGAGATTTGGAAGTCTTACCCACACTGCCAAGGTCTCAACCTTCAACTCTGCCGGTTTCATCCTGGGAGTCCACCTTTGAACCGCTATCGGGAAACCTCTACAAGACCAAGGTCCTTCCCCTAAAACTTCTTCTACATTACAGCTCTCCTTCAGTCTTGCCACTACCACTCCGGAGGCAAGGAAGGTGAAAGTGGGATCCCACCTGGCCCACACTCTGCTTAACTCCGCAGCCAGAATGTCTTCCCTCAGAGGGATACTTCCCCCTCCACCCCAAGACCAGGCAACCACAGCATTCCCCCAAGCTTCCCTGCTATTTTTCAAAGCATTTTCAGAGAAGATGACCTCTTGTCCTGAGAGCTTCCCTGATTCCTTGTCTTGGTCCTGGAAATATTCGCCCTCCTCACCAGACTTGCTTGGCCCTTTGACCACATCTTTCCATTGTCTTTCCTGAGATTTTCCACTCCTAAGCTCCGAGGCATGCTTGGCCGCTCTCTGCCTGTTGACCTCAACCTCATCTTCATCACAGGGCGTGCTTCCTCCAACCAGCCCTTCTCCGGAACCTCTGCTGCTCCCCAATCCTACCACCACGGAATCCCGAGTGGGGAAATGGGAGAAGGGGCATGGGGTGGACATGAAAGTAGACCCCCGCCCCTCACTGGAGGGAGCTTAGACCCCCGATCTTCAACTGCGAGAGCTTCACCCAGCTGACAGAGATCTTCAACTGCGAGAGCTTCCCCTTCAACCTTTGCTCTCGATTAGCCAGAATTTGATATAGTGATAGTCTGATCTTAGTAACAAGTGAAATCAAAGTGAGGTCATAGATTCAATGCCCAGAAGTGTTGCTGGAGGGGAAAGATTGTTGGTATGGTAGGTCTAGAAGAGTAAGTTAACATCTCTTCTAAGTAAGTTGGGAGATGTGTGAGGGCTGGAGAGCCAAATCACAAGATGTGACAAACCTACGCAATGTCATTCATAACCAAGTTCAAGAGAAAGAAACAACTCGAGTTTTAGTGTACGTAGTAGTAACTTGATCCTGGTAACACCTTTCTAAATTAATTAAATCTTTTAATACATGTTCAAGATTCCTAGGTAGAGACTTTCAGTTCGATTATAACTTTTATTTTTGTTCGATATAGTCTCTTAATTTCTGTGATATATGATCTTAATAGGTCTTAGAATGATCCGTATGTAATTTTGAACGCTTCATAATTTGAATTTGCTCAGGCAGCTGATGTCTTCATTAAACGTGCCAAGTACAATGGGGGAAGGGCGACCATCAGCGTGTGGAACCCTAAAGTAGAGGCTGCAGAGGAGCTAAGTGCTTCTCTAATTGGGATAACCATGAACGATAAAAACATCCACTTACACGCTGGATGGTTGGTAATGATCTTTCATTCTTCATTAATTATAGCATGTCCATCTTATTTTTTTTCGTCAAATAAGCTACAAAGAGCATGAGCACATGCAGTACTCAAAATCCCATAAAGGGTACTGTTCATTGGCAGACCTACATACAATTCAGTGGGATCACGTGACTCCACTGGATTTTTAAAATTTATTAAAGGATTCAAAATTTTTCATTATATCAACTATGGTTAGAAATTTTTTAAATAGAGTGATCCCACTGAATTTTTAAAATAGGTGCACCTTATTTATTGAGGTGACTCTACTGAATAAAACTTCTGCGTCCGCCACTACTGCTCCTCCTAACATCATGATATAGTAATAACATGCATGCTTATCATAAAGGGCTTCTAAATTGTCTAATAAGTGGTTTTCTGACATCCTCACGTTTATCATTTTGAATTAAACGTCTTCCAGTCTTGACAACTTATATATTCTCAGTGATTAGATTTTCTTAAAAATAGAGGAAAATTAATTATGCATATAGTTGACACTTGATTACCCATGTCTAACATCAGCCGTCAATATATATTTTCAGGTATACCCTGATTTGTATCATGGCAACAGAACCAGGCTTTTCATTCGCTGGACGGTGAGTCCTGCTAGTTAGCTGTTACCTGATTCATGGTATAGTACTTTGATTTGAGACCTGATGCAAAACATGCTAAGCGCATCAGATCATGCACAAGATATATATAATTGCTTAGTCGATACTTGAATAGGTATTTGACATCATGTATAGATCACAAGAGAATTAGCTCCCCCCGGACATGCGTTTATAAACATAAGAAAAGAATTAACCCTCCATTGTTTTCAAGTACATCCTCTCCCTTCTTGAAAGGGCAGTGCTTGAATTATACGAAGGATAGCTGGGAATTGGCTTGTTAAACATTGAAAAGTACTTCACAGTCTACGTTCTAATTGTTAAACATGGAAAATGCTTTAGCCTATATGTTATAGTCTGCGTAGTTTAAATTGTTAACTTCACGCAACTTTTTTTTATTTTTTGTTTGCTTAAATACATTCATATGACTTCCAGACAAACGGTTTCGACCCATTGTGCTACAATCTTCAATGCCCTGGTTTTGTTCAAACCAATACTCACACCATTCTAGACTCTTATCTGGAGCCTGTTTCTGACTATGGAGGTGCACAGTACGCTATAGATGTTGCGATATCCAAGGTAATAGTATTCTAAACTTTCTACATCAACTAACTTTTCAATTCTTAGAGCATAAAGTTTAATTATATTGAGTATAATCCTTTGAAAGAACTGATGAAACCATGAAAAAATATATGAAAGAAGTCCTTGGATAAAGGGGCCTTCGTTTAATCATTTCTTATAACATGCATGCAGAAGCTGAGTCGACCTACGACGTTATCTCTGCAATAGTTCCTGAGATATTAGATAATTATGCACGTTCTTCGTTGACACACTGTGTGTTAATCTCTTCTATTTTTGTTGCTTACAGGATAAAAACACCGGGAACTGGTGGGTATACCTACAAGGTTCTGCCATGGGTTATTGGCCAAAGGATCTGTCGCCAGGCCTTGCTGACAGTGCACAACTTGTTTCCTTCTCGGGTGAGATATATAACTCGAACCCGGGAGGGCATCACACGAGCACAGAGATGGGTAGCGGCCATTTCTCCTCTGAAGGCTTCAGGAAGGCCAGCTTCTTCAGGAACGTGGAAGTTTATGATGATAGTTTTCAGTACGTAAGCCCGGGCGCTGCCGGGGACATCACGGTGGATTACGAACACCCCCGCTGTTACGACGCACACACTGTGGGACGTAAGGAAAAGTTGGGGAATTGGGGATACTATTTCTTCTATGGAGGCCCTGGCAAGTCTGCAGACAAGTGCTCCTAGCTAGCTAGATCATCTTACTGATCAGGTCATGACATAACCTGTTTTGCAAGTTCATAAGTGGTGTACGCTACATACTTATATGTCGAATTTCGTATATGACACTGTTGGAGCTTGGGTACATTTAATCCCACATCAGTTTATGAGATTAGGTTCATGTTGTTTATGGGTTTAAGCCTATGAATCCTCAACACCGCGATTTTGTGATTTCAACTTACATAATACAATCTTAAAAGTATATATACGTAGTCCCTGCCTACTTAGCATTTATAAATATATATGGTGCAAAACCTGCAGGCACATGGAGAGAGAGATCAGAGAAGCTCGTGCCCATTAGAATACAAACTAAGGGAGCCGGATCCTCTGCTCCACTTCCTTGCACCACCACCGTGCTCCACACCTCTTAAAAAATATTTTAAAAATGTAAAACTTTTTTTATTATAATAAAGATAATGAATTTTACTAAAACTACTCCATTAGGAATGGATAAACTCTAAGGGAATGGGTCATTTCCGATGGGGTTGACTTATTCAATGACCCATTCTCTTTGGATTTATCCATTCTCAATGGGATTTTAGTAAAGTTCATTATCTTTATTATAATAAAACATTTATATTTTTTTAATTTTTTAAAAAATATTTTTTAAGATGTGTGGAGCATGGTGGTGGTGTAGGGAAGTGGATCAGAGGATCCCGCTCTCAAACTAAGCAGATAAGGGGTCTGCATATATATATATATGTGCCAGTTAGGAGAAAGCCTAGAAGGGTCTTTCCATCTTGAACATTTCTATGTTCTTAATCCATGCAATTTTGAATAAATAGGTTCTAGTCTTTTTAATTAATTTGAGTTTTTTTAACATGAAAAAACTTAACTTTTTCTACTTTGTTTTTGGTTGGATAGCCCAATGACTCAGCTACTAAGCGAACAAGGCCCTGTCTCAAGGTCATGTTAAAAACTCCACTTGAAGAGCCACAACGTACGCAAGCCTCCTTATAAATCTTGAGAAAACCATGTAAAAACTGTTCGCAGCGCATGCACTTTGCTTGCTGGGATCAAATTGAGCCCACCTTGGTGAGTATTAGGGCTGTCAACGGGTCAAAGTCGAAATCAGAAATGACATTTTTCGCATTCATTTTTATAAGAAAATCGGAAACGAGTCGAAAATGGAAAGTAATCGAAAATATTTTGTACGATCAAATGATATAATGTATGTAACATTAGGAGTAATGGTAAAAGAGATGTATTGATAATAATAGGTATAATAATGTTACGATAGAGACAAGTTAATTAGATTCTATTTACAAATTAAGGATAAGCTAAAAATTTAGTCTAAATTTTTTAATATTAAGAAATAAGATTTTAAGAGTATATATTTTGTACATAAAATAAAAATTATATCTTATCGGAAACAAAACAGAAAAATGGAAATAAAAAATAAAAAATAATTGAAAACGAAAAAACGGATACAAAAAGGTCGAAAATAGGTTGAAAAATCGGAATGCGGATATCCATTGGCAGCTCTAGTGAGTATCATGGGGTGCCCAGTGCCACTGGTCCACCCCAGTTTTTCTACTTAGCAGCCGGTCCTTTTTATTTGCATTTGAGGGGCCTGTATTTTCAAGGTCAGGGAGACCTTTTAAAGAAGTAAATCCAAGACATGAATAGCCAAATTTCAGATATTGGAAACTAATTCTAAAATAGAGGGATGAGAAACTACACAATTAAGCTAGCCTTTTACATACTTTTGCTCCTATTCGGATGACCTTTAGAATTAGAGAGCATTTCTCTTGGAATTAAATGACCATACGACTGTGGCCAAAGCGTAAATGTTGTCACCTTAAAGTATTGCCTTTATGGAAAAGCATATATGTTAAGGAACTGTGAATTAAAATTAATGTATATGTTTATATTAGAGAAACATATATCTGTGTGTGTGTGTGTCAAAATGCTAGCTAGATTCAATTTGAAAGGGGGAATTAATTGCTGACTAAAGACCTTTCCAATTCTCTCCACCATTCGAATGCTAAACTTAACACTGAATCCTTACCTTCTTATTTGTGAGATTTCTTTGTTCGGATATTCATAATTGGGACATAAATCCAATTTGGAGGATCAGATCTATGCAACAATCATTATAATTTATGACTTAGATATCTTCCGTTTGCAAGCATCCTATAGTCTTTGACATCCAAATCAGACACAAAATGATTTTTTGTGACTGGTATATATAAGAAAAATAATCCGCTTCCTTAGAATGCAAATCATCTTTTAGAGTCGAATAGCGCCTAAGCCTTTGACACTTGCAACCAATTCGGACCCAGATGAAGAGGTAAGAGGTTAAGTTGACAACTGCCACAAATGCACAATATGCAATGGTATATGCCATATATATATATATATATATATATATTATATATATATATATAATATATATATATACTTTTTACTTTTTTGAATTGCTGGATATATAGGAAGATTTCATGACAAGTGCCCTTCTATGGATATTATTCTCACTCTTTATAAGACTTGTGGAGATGGCTTGCAAATTTAAACTAAGCCTGATGCTGCTGCAGATGATTGTGCCGTGCCTACAATTCTTTATGCATTTTAGAACTAGTATGGAGAGAACAGTTGGGTTCAAGGGTCTGGCTCTGTGGACACTGTTCTTAATATCTTATTCTGCAACATCAAGTCATGGAGATGTACTGGACAAGAGACTGATCGTGAAGGAGCAAACGCATGCAAAGGATGCAATATTCGAGACATTTGAGGTAAATCTTATTCTTTTGTTGTGGTAGTATAGTAAAGCTACTAGAGGATTAATTAATATTAACATAGCAGTGTTATTCATATGTTACATGGATTCTTCTCTTTGTGTTCTCCACAGTGGGGAGTCGTATATATCCTTCTTTTACCCATTAACCATCGCCGATTATATG
This sequence comes from Colocasia esculenta, assembly GCA_014218235.1. Classification (NCBI taxonomy): domain Eukaryota; kingdom Viridiplantae; phylum Streptophyta; class Magnoliopsida; order Alismatales; family Araceae; genus Colocasia; species Colocasia esculenta. Next base: position 52,945 of record JACBKR010000489.1, read on the forward strand.
TGAACCGTGCATATGTTTTGGTCATGTGTGTTGATTGTTTGCCAGCAAAAGTTGCATGGGTGCATCCAAAATTACATGCTCCCAAAGGAACCTTTCAGAAAATTAACATGACCTCTATTGCTTTTGATTAAAACCGGGCCTTAATTTGTCATGAATTCCTCGATTGTTGTCGTTTCGATGATGTATATATAGTTTCCAAACAGATCATTGTATTTTGATGGTTTCTATATCTATATGTTTTATAGATCGAAGGCGAAGTTATCGACTGTATTGACATTTACAAGCAGCCAGCTTTTGGTCACCCTTCGCTTATTAATCATACAATTCAGGCAAGTAATTCTCTCTCTTGTTTGACTCATTTGATCAGTAGTGTAATATTATTTATATGCTTGGAGTTGGAGTGCATTCTATTGTCAAACTCCATTCTAACAACGTACGCTTTTGTGGCGTGGGAAACAGTACTGTACTGTTTAAATATTGGAGAGCTCCATATTGTTGCAGATGGAACCTACTCATTATCCAGAGAAAATAAGAACAAACGATGATCTAGTGGGAGAATCTCAACCATGGTGCTTGCCAAGAAGCTGTCCAAACGGATCCATTCCCATCCGAAGGTCCCAAAGAAGAAGTGGCGAGTACTCCAGAGAGAGCCCTTCAGTGAGTCATCGGTGCGAGGGTCATCATCGCCATCTTCTCCAGCAAAGAGAAATCCGGAACCGGAATGCTTATGTTGCTCAGAACTTTGAGGTAAACATTAATTTAGCGTCATTCTACTTCCTGTAATACTTGATGCATTCTACAAGTTATATATGATTGAGCCGGTTCATTAGTTAGTGCATAGAGGATCTAGGTGGATGTTGGTGTTCTCTCTGAATTCAATCAGGGCAGCAGTACTACCATTACGTTATATATGTCTACCATTCTTTAATTAATCTAGTATATATATATTGCCACAAAAGCTAGTGTTCAGCTTCATGGAAACTTCACAGGCAGCTGCATGCAATAAGTTGTACTCTTACGTAATATTGTACATATATAGATGACAACCATATATCTCCTACCATAAGCAAACCGTTTTTGATTGCTTGCAGCTGATCATGGTGTACCAAGGCCAACTTTAACTAATTAGTCTAGAATATTTCCTACCTAGAATCTTTTGTACTTGTCATTTTCAAGACTCCTAGCTAGCTAGCTAGGTAGAGACCTTCTGTTAAAGAGCATGTAGGAAATTATTTCTCTCTTTGTTTGATATCTTTTCATATCTTGTGTGATATCTAAATAGTTCTTAATTAGAATGCATGTTTAGTAACTTATTTTGGATCTTGCTTCTTGTTTTGAATTTGCTTAGGCAGCCGACGCCTACTTCCCACGTGCCAAGTACAATGGTGGAAGGGCTACCATCAATGTGTGGAACCCAAAAGTCGCGATTAGAGAAGAGCTAAGTGCTTCTCTAATTGGGGTAACATTGAAGGATACTACCATCCACCTAGACGCTGGATGGTTGGTAATGATTTCTGATCACTCTTCCTTAATTATAGCATCCATCTTATTGCATATTGCTTTTTTCCAAAAGCGACAAAGAGCATGAGCATAATGAAAATAGGATTGGTCTCTTGTCTAACATCATGATAGTAAGTGCCTATTGAACTTGTGCAATTGCACTTGTGTGAGCCCTTCTTGGATGGACATACTCTCTCATATGAGCAATAGGAGTATATATGAAATATATATTTGAAGGGCCCACTTGTGTGGGCCCTTCTTGGATGGACATAGCTCATATCTATACTATCTATACTATTCTAATAAAACTCAGTTCTGGAGCAGCCACGTGGCAGCACCAGAAGCAGAGTTTTCCCGCCTAAACCTCCCCACTAAATCTATCTATATCGCAGCTAAATATGGTTAAGCAAAATCCGGGTAAACAAATACTAACATATAGCAGCTAACATAAAATAATAAATTTATCAACTTTAACACACCTCC
>JACBKR010000490.1:0-51727 GCA_014218235.1 Colocasia esculenta
TCCAACGACGCAACGTTGTCTCTAGTCACTCGAGGTGACCCTAAGGGCGACATTAGATGTTGATAAAACTGGATCATAGCGTGTGCTCTGTGAATAATCTTTTCGAAGTCGACCCTCTTTCGCATGATACGTGGCGAACACCAAGGGAGAAAAAGAAGAAAAGAGAAAGCGAAGATGAAAAGAAGTCAAGGGGACGACAAATAACTTACCAGAATGAAGCAAAATTAGTGATGAATCACTAATAGGGGGCTTCACAAACAAAAAATATGATAGGCACACTTTCAAATCCTAACACGGGTTACATGCCGTCATCTTCGACTCCAACAAGTACCCCGTGGGGGGAAAATTTATGACATTTGAATGAAGAAAATGCACAAATCCAGTTTCTATTTTAAGAAATATTGGATCTTGGTCTTTTATTAAGTCTAAAGAAAATGACTTATTATAAAGACCAACTTCACTTCAAAGTGAAGGGGAATACAAAATCAACTTTTCCTTAAAAGAAGAGACAGAAGATCAGACTTCTCCAAGGTCTTGCCTTCGCATGAGGTGAACAAAGAATGACCCTTGGTGACATGGCAAAGGGGTCAATTTATAGGGGGTAAAAACCTCCCCAAGGAGGGAATTTACCTCCGGGTGAGAATATCGGAGGTCCCTCACCTCTGGGTATCCTTACTTGGAGGTGGGGTACCACTGGGTAAGGATACCCGGAGGTACCCCACCTCCGAGTATTCTCACCCAAAGGTGGGGGGACCTCCGGGAAAGAATACCCGGAGGTCCTCCCCTCTTGGTATTCCTACCTATCCCCACCTGGAGGTACCCCTCCGGCAAAAAATACCCGGAGGCCTTCACCTCTAGGTAAGAAATACCCGGAGGGAGGTCCCCTCTAAGCGTATGAGGGGTGCCTTCCGGGCATCCTCTATAAATACCTTACCGTCTAAGGAGAAAGGGGCTTTTTGACGAATTTTCGACGTGAAGAGTTTCAAAAGGTGTTGGGCAATACGAAAAGGTGGTTTCCTTCAAATGTGAAATGTTCATGTGTATATTTTCTTCATGTGGAGTCCATGTGTTCGTGCAATGTTCATGTGTATATCTCTCCATGTGGAGACCATGTGGTCTTTACCACATGTGTTCGTGAAGACCTTATGTTCGTGATATGTGCATATGTTTATACCTCCATGTGGAGATCATGTGTAATATGTTCATATGGGCATGACATGTGCATGTGGATACATCTTTATCAAGTGTTTAAAAAGAGTAAAAGATGTTTTTATCAAAACTCCTAAACAAAAAAAGGGGAGGATGTTCAAATGCCTGTCAAAGTTCTTTAATGTTGTCAAACAAGTAAAGATATTCTATCTAAATGGGGCTCCATAATTAAGGGCTCATATTCCAAATAAATGGGTTCGAACAGCACCCGAATCGTCTAAAATTCATATAAAAATTGCAATTAGTCATAGTCTGCACATGTCCTTGTCATTATGAAATTCGGATCTCGACATTATTATTAAAGGTATTCGGATTCAATCTGATGTAAATAAACATTGGTTCACACCGATGGAGAAAGGGTCTAGCACACGAAACTCAAATCGCCTAATAAAAATAAACACGTGGAATAATTGCACTAAATGAAAGTGCAATTGTCCAATAAATGGACGCATCAAGTGAGTTTTAAATTTTGTCTGTTAAACAGACTGGTATGCCCATGCACATAAAAAGAAAACACCTTATCATATTTTATATTATTTTTTATTTAAGAAGAAATTCTGCGTGTTCCACAATAATCTACCTTTATTTGAAATATATCTTGTTAGTTGTAGTAATATCCGCACCTTAGGATCAATTATCTTGCTTGCAAGAGTCCTTGTGATTAAAAGATGTCTAAAAAATGCATCTTTTGAATTCTTCCTTCTGTAAGAGATAAACGGTCTTAATCATCCTTGTTAAAAAATTATTTATTTTTTCTTCTCTCCCTCCAGTAGACCTTTCCCCTCCCTTGGTGTGTGTTGCTGGCCAAGATAGGTGCATCTGCATCTGCATCTGCAATGCTATTGTAGGTGATCCCTATTGTGGGTCTCCAGTGCCTCCTCTCCTGTGCTTCTAACTGTGTCGGCGGTCTCTCCAAATGCTTCGTACTATCCTGTTGGCAACCTGTGGTATCGGGATCCACTTGTAGCTTCCCAATCTCTTCCATGCCTCCTCTCTTCCCTCTCTTCATCCGGCACCACTCATGATCATTGACACTGGTGGCTTAGTGGTGCATCACTCACTTCTGCCACTAGACCTGTAAATTGAGCAGATACGGAGCGGATAGTGTGATATCTGAATTCGTATCTGATTATAATTGGTCAGATATCCGAATCTGGCACATTCTATCAGGGTGCATTTTGCCACTATCTGAATTTGAATTTGACGGATGCTATCCAGATTCGGATATATCTGACTTTCCGATTAGGTGTAATAGGATAGCCAAATACTATTCAGATTTGGATATATCAGACTATTCGATTAGGCAGCCAAGATAGTGTAGTAAAAAAAATCACATTTTTCGTCTAATTAGATTATTTCCCCTTTGGGAATATACCTATGGTAGCTATAAGTTTTCAGTGTTTTGTAACCTTTGGCAATCTTCCTCCCAACTGCAGCATGAAGACCCCCAGCTAGCACATCAAAAGTCCCCCCTCCCAGAAGACAAAAAAACAAAAAAAAATGTGTGGAGCCCCACCCCAAACAGTCAAATAATACGCATTATATGCTAACAAAGACGAGAAGCTCTGTCGCATAAAGAACAACACGTTTTAACAAGGTCCAAGGCGCACCGAAAATACTAATGATTCTTGTTAAACTAAAATGAATCACTGTCAAAAGCCGAAGGATCATAAGAGCCTCCCGCGAGGCGGCGTAAAATGAACTTGTTAATGGACGCATTTCAACTAAAAGCAATATGATTAGAAACCACAAACCAAAGCACAAAATGCATGAGGAACACTTCAACAAATAGATAACGAGACCATCACAGGCATCTGCGAGTCCGCCAGCACAGACGTCGGTGAGTCCGCAGATTGCTTTTCCCTCGTTCTCCTCCTGGGTCCCCATCCCACATCTGCTCTACCACCAAGGAAAACCTGGGAGAAAGGAGGACACCATCAACAACAAATAACATCCACAACCTATGCATACAACACATGTGTGACAGATTACAATACACCGCTGTGGCAAAATCGCCGAGGGCATTTGCCGTCGATCATAAATGGAACACAACATATTGAGATAAAAAGGGTAGTAACCACTGATCACATCAGAGGAAAAACAACAAGAAGAAGAAACCTTGTTGGGAGGTTTGATCTGTGGAAGCAGCACTGTGGGAGGAAGGATGGGTGGGTTAGTAGGGTTGGGGAGGCGAAGGGGTGAGGAAAAAAGTGTAAATAAAATAAAAATAGGTGTATAATATAATATTAAATGTGCCCTTCCCCTGGCACTGGGTGGGAAAATGGTGGCCCTGCTGCAAGGGCTGCCGAAGCCGGCGCACTGTTGACATATATTTACTATGGATGCCACTATTGACATACCCACTGGCCGCAGAACAGAGGCTCTTCGTCTTTTTCCTGTTTAAACTTTAAAACTCATATTTATATTAGGTCGGATAATATCTGAATGGATACTACAATATCCGAATTTGTTTCCGATTAATAATTGGATATCCAATATTCAATTAAATTATCCTTCGGATATTTTGTTCGGATAATTATCCGACTAAATGGATACAAATTTGAATTCAGCTTGAATTTTAAATGGATAATTGCCAGGCCTACCTGCCACATCCACTTCTGGCACCACCACTAACAGTAGCAGGGGCAACATTGACAACCATGCACTTCCATCTTTTGGAATTCAAATTTAAGCAATTATATCGTTAAGAATGTCTAGAACTGGCTGGATTAAATGATTATTCATAAATTTTCTTTTTATTTTTTGTGTAAAGGTAAATATGTTTCTTATTTTTTAAAGAAAAGTTTCAAAATTTCAATTTAGATAATATTTGTTTTCCTGTTAGTGAATGATGTTTTATTGAGGGGCATGAAGGTAATTTTTTGTTTTGCTAAAGACAGATAATGGTTGTTTTCCCTTTTTCATTTGATTTTATGATTTCTTTTAGCTGCATAGTCTTGATTCATGTATTTTCCTTCCCCTTTAATTGCTTAAAGCCACTATGGTAATTTCAGGCATACCAAGAAGGCGGCAAGGAGAAACGGCGTGCTCAAATTGCTCAAGGTTATTTTTTTCCCCTTGTTACTCAACTGTTCTTTTTTTTTATAAAGTCCTGACTAGTATTTGATATTAATTAGCCAATCCTCTGAATTTATTTGTCTCCATCTATAGGCTTGTTTGTTACAGAGAACTTTATCATTTATTTAATTATTAGATTCTCTATTTTCTCAACCTTTTTGTGTGATCCTATAAAGTGTTCCTTGGCAAACTTTTGAAGGCTAAGGATGAAAATATAGTATCAGCAAGAAAAGGAAAGCACATTTGTGCATGTATCCCATAGTTGTCAAGGTGGTCGCCTATGCATTGCCTAAGTGCCACCTTGGCGGAAAGGCACAATCCCATGGATTGTGGAATCGGCTGATCCACATCAGGATTGGCTGATTCCTTATTGAATCGGCCTAGGCTGCTTCCCCTGGAATAAAAATTCAAGCTGAATCAGCGAGCAAAGGTTGCTGATGCGGGACAGCGTGGGGGAAGCGAGAAACCAGCGAACAGAGAGACAGAGAGAGAGATGGCAGCAGGAAGAAGACAACGGATGGGGATTCCACCCCTGGGGAATCCACCCCGTTGGAAGAGACAACAATGGCGGCTGCCCAAAGCTGTCTTCAAAATGTTCATTAATTCTTCAAACAGTCCATTACACTTTATTTATAGTGATGGAGCCCTAATGGCCCTCACTAAACACCCAAAGACCAAAATAACCCCAAGCCTAAAAATAGGTCCAAAATCGGACCCGAAAATACAAAGAAAAATAAAAAGAGCACTAATGGGCCTCATATGGGCCTTATTACATCAACTAAATGCCCAAATTCATAAAATAAACATGCTAGTGATCTGAAAGCACATCGCCAAGCCAAATGGATGTCGTCGTTGCTGCACATGGTCTCCGTCTTCGATAGACTTGCACCTACTGGCCCGGTCCCAGGCTCGGATGTCCCCACCAATTGCCCCCCCCCAATCTCATACACATACACACGGGCACATCCCTCTTTCCTCCTCTTCGACTCTCTCTCTCGCACACATGCACATCTCTCTCTCTCTCTCTTTGGGAGACATTGTGTCATTGTATAACAAATTTGTGAAGTATACTTGTTTTCAGCTTGTATTTATGTGGCATTTAAATACATAGTTCATGTTTTTTAAACATATATTATTTTAATAATAAATCGCCTCAAGTGTCTAGGCCTTTGAGGTTGAGGCGACCCCTTAGTCACCTCACTCGCCTCACGCCTCTGATTACATAGCAACTTACTGAGCCTTGATTCCAATCTAGACATTCCCGATCCAGATCTTGAGGAAGAGGATGATTCGGATGGGGCGTTGCCTCTACTCGGTCTTGGTTGCTGCGCGACATACTTAGCTTTTGTGAGTCTTGTGGATAGTAGTTTTCTGTAGCAAATGTGTCTATTGTGAAAGAGTTTTGCAGATGTATTTCCTAAAGAATTGCCAGGTTTAGCTCCACAATAGAGGTGGATTTTACAACAAAGTTGCTGCTAGGAACAATGTCGATATCCAAAGCACCGTATAGAATGGCTCCAATAGAATTAAGGGAATTAAAGAAACAGCTACAAGAATTGCTAGAGAAGGGTTTCATTCGACCCAGTCATTCTCTATGGGTAGCACTGAGGTTATTTGTCAAAAAGAAAGATGGGAGCTTCAGTCTATGTATTGATTACAAACAGTTCAATAAAGTGACAATCAAGAATAAGTACCCATTGCCAAGATATATGATTTGTTTGATCAACTGCATTTAACTAGAGTATTTTCCAAAATTGATTTGAGGTTAGGTTATTACCAGTTGAGGAATAAGGAAGAAGACATTAGTAAAACAACATTTAGAACCCGATATGGGCATTATGAGTTCATGGTTATGTAATTTGGACTCCCTGACGCTTCTACAACTTTTATGAACTTGATGAATAAAATTTTTCATCCTTTCCTGGATAACGCTATTGCGGTATTCATAGATAATATTCTAATATATTCTTCTTCAGAGGAAGAGCATGCAACCCATATGAGAATTACCTTATAGATAGTAAGGGAATACCGACTGTATGCAATGTTTAGCAAATGTGAGTTTTGATTGAAGGAAGTGCAATTTTTAGGGCATGTGATATCTGGTGCAAGAATAGTAGTGGATCCAGCCTAGGTAGAAGTGGTACTAAAATGGGAAAGGCTAAAGACAACATTAGAAATCAGGTAGAAGCGATACTAAAATGGTAAAGGCTAACGACAAGATTAGAAACCAGAAGTTTCTTGGCTTAGCAGGTTACTATAGCAGGTTTATACAGGAGTTCTCCAAGATGGTAGCACCTATGACCCGCTTGACCGGGCAAGAGGTACCATTTGAATGGTCTACAGAATGCTAGAAAAGCTTCGCAGATCGGTTTGGATTAGTTGAACCCAGGTCGATCTGGCTGATTCTGCCGAACAATTTTTTTTTCTTGTACACATTAATTAATAGATACATCAAACTATCATTTTACATATAAAAATCAATACTATGTATATATATACGCAAATTAATTTGTCTAATATGATTGTGTAAACACATATAGAGATATATATGACATGATATCATATTTGACATATGTATATCTATGATTACATATTCAAATATATATGTATATATGTAATATGTATATGCATACATTCATTGTCATATATACATACATTTACTATATATGTAGACATTATTATATTTGCATTAATATATGATTATATGTATGTTAAAATTTTCTTTGCAATGAGGTATGTCCTTTACTTTGCAAATTAAAAATTTCTTTTTGAGGGGTTCACCCCTTGAAACCCTCGCAAAGGGCACTGCCCCCTTGATCCTTGCGACTTGACTGCTCAGGACAATGTTTGTGACCTGACCGGCAGGGCAATCCACTTGTGTGTATTCGCACATTGGAGAAATGAAGGCCTCAAGCTCCATATTCCAATACTTTTCACAACCTAATGATTGTGATAAATGTATAATGCACAATTATAAGGATATACATATTAATTAAGTTCATTAATATGATATATATATAGGTATATGATTACATGTATATTGTGTGTGTGTGTGTGTATATATATATATATATATATATATATATATATATATGAATGTGAATTTATATGTATGATGACATATATGAAATATATATGTATATATTGCAGACATTTTCCTGATTTTTCCTGATTTTTTCTGTTTTTTTTTCTATTTTTAAAAATATTTTTTAATCTGGATTGGTCAATCCGATCCGATCTGAATCAAGATCGGCCTAGGGCGATCCTGGGCCAATCCGATTCCTTTTTCCTTGCACAATCCTGTGCACTGGGCGCCTTTCAAGTTTCAACAACCCAAAAAAGTACCGCAAGGTGCTGCCTAGGTGGTCAAGACTGCTTGGGAGCTTTGACCCATTAACAGGCCCACCCGACCCAAAATCGAATCCACTTTGCCTTGGACTGACCAACTGATCCGATTCTTTTTTCCTTGCACAATCCAATGCACTGGGTGTCTTTCAAAAACCCAAAAAAGCTCTCCAAGGTGCCACCTAGGCGGTCAAGGTGCATGCCTAGGACTGCTTGGGCACCTAGACCCATTAACAGTCTGACTTGACCCAAAATCAGATTCATTTTTAAACACCAAACCCCCATCGCCCCTGATCTACTCACCCTGTTTGCTCCCCCCTTTGAAGGCCTCATCTAGGGTTCTTCCAACATGCTCTTGTTGTGACTGCTGTCGCTGCTGCCGCCACTTCCGGCTGCTGCAACACTTCTTTTTTGAGGTATTTTGTACTCTTTCTCTATCTCAGTCTGTCCCTCTCTCTTGGTCCGGAACTCCTCCCCTCTCTCAGACTTCCCCTCCACCTCTTCTTTGAGGTACTTCTGACTTTTCCTTATTTTTTTTTTAGAGAACATTTTTTAATCTGGCCGATCTAGGATAGGCCAGGATCTGGGCATGGATGGCAGAGTCGGCCGACTCGGAGCGGAGTCGGCCGACTCTGAGTCGGGTCGGCCCTGGCGACCCGACTCTGGGGGGGGGGGGAACACCGACCCACCCACAAGACTGGTTTACACAGTCCACTGTCCCAACTCAGGCTGACTCGGCCCGACTCAGGCCGGCTCTGGCCCGACTCAGGGTCGGGATCGGCTGGGGCCGACCCAGCCACCCGACCCGACTCTGCCATCCTACTGGGCTGGGTTTTTCCTTTACGCAATCCTGTGCGCTCAGCGAGAGGGCACCTTTCAAAAAACTCCGAAAAGTGCTCCAAGGCGCTGCCTCGGCGGTCAAGACATGCTCAGAGCTGTTTGGGTGCCTTAGGCCCATTAACAGACCCACCCAACCCAAAATTGGATCCACTTATAAACACCAAAACAAACCTCATTGCCCCCGATTGACTCACCCCATTTGCCCCCCTCTTTGAAGGCCCCATCTAGGATTCTAGGGTTCTTCCGACATGCTCCTGGCCTCCCGCTGCGATCGCTGTCGCTGCCGCCGCCACCTCTGGCTGCTGCGACACTTCTTCTTTGATGTATGTAGTTCTCTCTCTATCTTGGTCTCTCCCTCTCTCTTGGTCCAAAACTACTCTTCCCCTCTCCTGGACTTCCTGTCCACCCTCCCTCCCAATCTGTGCACTGGCAGTTTCGGCTTAAACTGATACGTTTCGGCCGAAAGGTATTGCTTTCGTACGTGGACGATCTGAAACCGGAGTCCAAAACCAGGCAAAACCGGACGAATTCCCCTCTTAAGGGGAGTTCAGGTCCACCTGATATGCCCGAAACCAGGCGAAACCGAAACCGATACGTTTCGGTTTCGGACCCTGCCAAAACCGATACCAAAACTGACACTCATCTTTTCTGTGCAGTGTGCACAGCCACAGTTCCCGGCCCCTTTCCTCCCATCCCCAGCCCCTTCCCCTTTGTCACAGATGCACAGTCTAATGACTCTGTGTTCTTAGATTGAGTTCAGCTATCTGAACACAGTCGAATGACTGTGTACTCTGACTGTCACTACTGTGATGCTGAACACAGTCTAATATGACTCTGATCTGAACAAGTCCATAGTCAAAATAATTGTTAGTTACTCTAGATTTGACATGTTTGCCACATTATGATCTTTTTTGTTGATTTTTTATGAACATTATATATTTTTAGAGAAATAAATATTATGTAGGGGGGTACTTTTGAAATAGCCCAGATTGGGCATCATCCTGGGCGCCCAAGTGCCGGTTAGGTGGGCACCTAAGTGCTTGGGCGGCCAAGGACCCCAAGCACGCCTTGGTCGTCTTGACGCCTTGACAACTATGATTTATTCTCCACAGTTGTGTGGGGTATTCTTCGCTCAAGGCACATTAACAGAAAGAGATTTCTTAACTATGAGAAGTAATTTCCTATACGATAAAAGTATAAAGGAGTGATCTGATGTTTAGACTCTTTAGAGTGAAATCACACAAGGTAGCAAGCTAAAATATACAAGCCACATGTGGCCTAGCCTCTCAATAATATGCTTGAAGCTCCCATTGGTTGAATCGTGCCAGTAAGAGACACCATTATTGGCAAAAATCTGCTACATTTGTCCTAGTCCTTATAGTAGACATGCCTGAAGAGTCCATGTAATTTTTAGTATTTTCCAGAATAACTGGCTATCTTCTAGTATTAATGTTTCTTCTTACCTTAAGTTTGCATGGTAAAAATTGGTTCCTTTTGTCCTGGTCGTTATAGTAGACATGCTTGAAGAGTCCATGTAGTTTTTTAGTATTTTCCAGAATAACTGGCTATCTTCTGGTATTAATGTTTCTTCTTACCTTAGGTTTGCATGACTGCCATTAAACAATTACATATTACTAGAATAGAAATAAGTCTGGGTTATCCTTTGGAATAAGCTGGGACAGTTGGGTATCTCCAGCTCTGATTTTGTCCATGGTATGCTGACTTTGCCCGCCTTGGTCCGAGTTATATGAGTTGGGTCATATCTGGGCTGCACTGAGCGCAGATGTGAAAGGAGCTTGGAAGCAAACTGAGAATAGATGGCTGGTGGACAGAGGAGACATACATGAATTTCTTTTTGTGTGATATTTGTTTTTGGGAAGTTGTATGTTGAGGGGGGCCTTCTTACTTCTGATGTGTTTTTGTTTGAGGCAGTTGGGGTGTTCATCTGGGGTGGCATGTGCTTCTGGATTTATTTTCTTTGCTCCTCTGGCAGACTCTGGCTTGCCATCTTTTGTCTTGGGGGAGTTATTCGGGAGCCCTCCCCCCATTTTTCACCTTGTACTGTTTTTTCTTTTATAATACAAGTGGTACTACTCACGTTCAAAAAAACAAAATATGCATGTTCAAGCTGGGGCGAGTCTGACAACCTTGATCTTGTTATGTGGTTTTGCTGTCAGCCAAAGTCACGGCAGCCAGTTCTGGGGGGCATACTGGACAGTAGATAGATAATGGTCTTGCAGCGTGTTCATCTCTCCATAGTTTATGATTCAGTAGCTTGTATATACCATAAATTTTCCATGAATTTGCTTCTACTTGTTATTGTTTCAGCCGTTGCTGCTGAAGTTAATGTGGTACCACCTTCACGTCTAATGGCTTTGATTGGTCAGGCTTTGAAATGGCAACAACATCAAGGTCAGTGGTCCACAAGCCCACTCTTTGATATTTCTATGCATTTATGATAAGATTCATATAATGTCACTGAGATACTCTTTTTCCCCCTTTTTTGGCCCTATATCAGGATTGCTGCCCCCAGGAACACAATTTGACTTGTTTCGTGGGACTGCTGCAATGAAGCAAGATGAAGATGATATGTACCCAACAACTCTTGTGCACACTATCAAGGTGAGGCCATATTTTGCTTGTGAGACATCTGTTTCATGCATGAATATTTAATCTTCTATGCCACTGGATTATATTTGAGATTTAAAATGAGCAAAGACTATATCACATGGGTCTGGAGATGGGAGAGGGGCGGCCGCTTCTCAGTCAGATCGGCACATCTTACCCTTTCTGATGGGGGGAGGGGGTATAGCATGCCTTCTCGTCTCATATTTGGGATCCCAAGAGCCCTCTCAAGGTGAAAGTCTTTGTTTGGAGGGCTTCCCATGGGCGGTTGCCGACTTGTGATAGAGTGGCACATTTCTTACTGCACTTACCTACCTTATGCTGTTATGTGGGGATGAAGAGGAGAATTTGGACCACTTATTTATAGGTTGCCCTTTTGCTAAGGGAGTCTGGTCGAGGATTGGACATTGTTTTCAGCAGTCTTTACCACATTTCGTGGGGGTTCATCAATTCTTCTTAAGTGACACCAGTGTTGTACCCTCAAGGGAGATAATTTGGTTCGGTGGCTCATCTTGCATGCCACTTTTGGGCTCTGTGAAATGAAAGGAACAGTAGACTTTTCAGAAAGGAAGAGCGAATAGAGGACAATCTTTTTGCTTTTTTAGAGATAAAGTTTCTTTTTGGGCTAAACATTTGTGTGCTGTGGAGGGCTCTACTCGTTTTTTTTTTGCTTCTGAGTTAAGGTGGTTTTACCTTCTCCGTGTGGGTTTTTAATTGTGTAGGGGTTTTTGTTGGTTGTACCTTTACACTTGGTAGTTCCTAAGTGGTACTATCCATGTTTTGGAAAAATAAAACAAAAGAAAATATGGAGAATGATTAAATAGACTGAGAAGAGAACATGTCCAACTGGAGGTAAAAATGATGCAAAATAGCTCTGTAGGGCCTCAGATAGGCTATAGGCTTAGAATGACATCCAAGAAAATACTGGCTGATAAAATACCCTTATTAATTAACTAGGGGATCAATGGGATTGACAAGACAATTACTAAGTTATTCTTACTCCAGCAAAACAACTAATTGTAAATTTTTGTAATGACTCTGACTATGCTCCAAGGGCTTCATGGATTGGCCATCATCTACATCTTTGCACGTAAACATCATGATATTCCATTTTATGTGGCACTTTTGATTCCCCATCACTGGGATAATCAAACGGAGGTGATGGTTATTAAAATTGCACAATTACAGAATTGGTTGAAGGATGAGTCGCCTTACTTTTAGGGAAACACTTGCTTCCTCTTGGGAAACAATTTGCTTAAAGGCCCTTTTCTCCACATTTTCCTCATAAGCGCACTACATAGTTTGAGTCGGGTTGCTTTGACTGCCCATTGTTTGCCTGGCAAGGGGTTATACTCAAATCCCTCTCGAAAGAAAACTGCAACATTATCAAACTTACCCTCCATGTGGTGGTGTGGCTTCTATATTTGTAGTCCATCACTTCTGTAGTGGCTTTATCAAAGGTAGTATATTTGAAGTTAGAATTGCACAAGAATTTTCTTTATTGTGTCATAGCTTTCATGTGTGAAACTCAAGTAAATCTTCATATCCCATTAGCAATTAGTATTCTTCTTAAGCTATTACTTCTTGCCTGCAGTTTGGGAAGAAAAGTTATCCACTTTATGCTCGTTTTTCACCTGATGGTCAGTACCTCGTTTCATCCTCAATTGATGGATTTATTGAGGTATGTTGGTTAATATACATGTCACTCCAAATGCTTTATTACATTTTTATTTGGAATTACGCCATATTTTTCTCGATTGGATCAATTGTAGGTTTGGGACTACATAAGTGGAAAGCTCAAGAAGGATCTTCAATACCAGGCTGATGTGAGTTTTTCTTTTCCTTGTCAAGTGCCATGAAAGAAGGATACATCTCAAATCCTATCTAGTGATGTTTAACTTTCACCTGCAGTACAAATCTCATCTGTCAGTTACTTGTTTCTTGCAAACAGACCTGGATCATGTGGCCAGAGATTGGCCATGGGCAATCCTAGGGAAAGGATCGACCTGACAAAAAGATTCTTAAAATTGTTAGAAGGTGAAAAAAAACAAGAAAAATAAGAAAAATTTCAGGAAAAATCTATATAGAAGTTGAAAAATAAGTAGAGTGACAATTATCTGTTTTCCAAGAATAACTTAACAGTTGATCTTCTTGTGGTAATATCTACTTTTCAAAAAATTTACCAGTTGATCTTTAAACTTGATCTTATCCTTAATAGTTGATCTTTATAATTGATCTTGAATATACTCTATGGATGATGTATATTCAAGTAATAACTAATAATTTATGTTCAATAGTTGATTTCATCTGGTTCAGTCTACTTTTCTTTCCTTTCTTGGTGTTGGATGAGGCAACACAAATGGAATCTGAATTGGCAAATCTGGCTATGTGGCAACAACATTCCTTCTAGTTATAAGTAAAAAATTACATAAAATATGAATAGGGTAGTCATACAATTTCAGTATTTTGTAATTTCTGTCTTTGTTCTTGTTACATATTACTGATGTTTGTATCGTGTCTAGTTTCCAACTATCCTCTGTGTGAGGAAGATGTTTCCCTCTTAGGATACACAGGAGAAGAGATGATAGTTTATGAGATGCTGAGGGAATTATCAGACCCTTTGCAAAAGCCTCATAATGTGTAAACCTTGAGGTTCAATAAGACATGAGGCATAGGCCTCGCATTTGCCATGGTATCAGTGTGTATGTAGAAAACATTTGTGCCAGAGTCATTGCCTTTATGTGCAGCTTTAAAGTGTTTTGATTCTTTTATGTTGCTGTCAATAGAAGATTAGAAATCTCTTCTCTCCTCTTTTGTTTGTACTGCCTCTTTTCGTGTAATAAAGTTGCTATGCATTTACTTATTTTTGAAAAACAAGGGAAAAAGAAAAAGGTTGGGGGCAAATGATGCAGCAAAGAAAAAATATATAACCTTCATATACATTATTTCAAGATGTTTCCAGTGTCAAGCTGGTTGCAGTTGTCATTATAGAACTACATGCAATGGCTACTGCCCTATTCCTTGCCATTGGGAGTAGAAGAGTTGGGTTCAGTTCAAATCGTGTTGTCTTGCATCATACTTTAAGGACATTAAAAGAGGCATGAGCTCCTCAGATCCATCTCAAATATCCAATACTGCACCACCTCCAATGAAAAAAGGCATAATGCTCATGCAAAAAGCATAACAATAGGAAAGCGTAGAAGATGGCTCCCATCCTTCTGAGGTTTCATAGCATCACTCTTTTTAGAACCCCACTTTTTTTAGTTTAGTGGTAATTTAAATTTAATAAAATAGCAAATGTAGACATAACTACATTGTAACTTGGCTGCACCATGACTCCATGAGGTGATGAGGGACTTGGAATCTTTTCTGAGCTGGTCATGAACTTTGCTTTATCTTTCCATTTTCTTTCCTTTCGCTTAATATTATAAGAATTTTGACCTAACTGTGTGGTCTGGGAATGCATATGAGATTTTGTGACACTTGGAACACTTGGCTGTAATCCTGCCCATTATCCACCTTTTAAACATCGTATAGTATTTCACCTTGCTTTATAAGTTTACCTGGGAACGGTTGGGATGTTTTATATTAACATTACTTTGCTATCTTTGTCAATCACTAGTATGTGCCAATGTAATACAAATGCAGCAATCCATTAGTTTCAATATGCTTGTTCTTGAAGAAGCTTTGAATGTACATTTCCAAAGTTGAAGCTTGTTTTTCAAGCTAACTTTAAAAGGATCGGAATTAGGATTTACTTCCAAATTTATACGTTATTTTACAATGAAATATTGTATGGCAGTTGTGCTTGGGATGCTTTTTCTTATGGGGAAATGTAATATGGAGACATCTGTTTTAGTTTTTGCTTCCATTTGGCAACTTTAGTTCCAAGTAAGTCCTCTTTGGCCATTTGATCAGCTCACTAGTACCAGGCTACTTTGGTCAGTAAACCATGGGAGCCAACAATAGAGAAGCAATATCCCCTAACTGTTCTATTTCTTTCAAACATGCCAAAGGTAAGAAATACCATGCCTTGTTACTTAGCCAGAAATGTGACAAATTGGAATGGCTGTAGTATTATGGCCTTCACTGTTTAAATTATGAACCAAGACAGTTAATTCCAAAGCTGTAGCTGGTACTTGATAATTGGAATGCTGTTTGTATCTCTTGTATTTTGTACTTCACACATGATGGGTATTCTCTGCATTTTAGTTCTTTCTTTACCATGTTGAGCTATGAAAGATTAACAGCAGAAGGCATCCCTTTCTTAGTTCTTACTTTACCATGACCCACAAATTAGAAACATGAATTCTTTGTCAAATTTTATGTACTCAAGTTTTGAATTCGTAGAATTGAAATTGCTCACAATTGCTGATGCATCACTTGAAATGCAGGATGCCTTTATGATGCATGATGATCCTGTTCTTTGTGCTGATTTTAGTAGGGATTCTGAGATGTTGGCCTCAGGATCACAAGATGGGAAAATAAAGGTATGTTGTATTTTATGAGAAAACTTCACTGTATCTATTGTCTGTATGTTTATTTGTACTATAGTCTGTTTTATGCCTATCTACCTATGTATGTCAAGTATTCTCCTTCCAGTAAAAAAAGTAAAGCTTCCAAACTCTCATATTCTCTCCTATAAATCGTTTGCCCTTTCTCCTCAATTTTTGTAAGGAAATGATGGGCTTCCACACTTTATTTTGTGGATTCTTCTATTTGCGTGATAGAGCTGTGTCAAACACTTGAACAAATCATAGCACACTGACATGCATGTGTCAAGACTCAAGATACAATTCTAGTTTTTTTTTTTTTAAATTTCATTTTAAAATTTCAAATAGGGTAGGCACAAGTTACCAGATTGCTTATTAAGTTTCAGTAATTTAATTCGTATTTACCTATCCTTTTGAAAAATGTGTTACCATATGTTTTTTTCTCAAACTTTTTATGTTTCTACATGTTTTAACTAATCATACATGTTTTTGAAAAATGTGTAAGCAGATCACCTCCGAAAATACTACTTTTCGTCCAGAGTCTGGGATCTTGTCCCACCTCGGCTGTATAATGTCTCCCCCATTTGGAGGGGAATTTTGCAGTATGCGGATTTTCTCGGAGCTAGCTTGAGGGTTAACCTGGGGGACGGGCTCTCTGCATTGTTCTGGCAGGAGAGATAGTGTGGAGATCTCATGTTGGAGGAACCTTCCCTTAGCCACTGTATCCAGGTTTCCTTCCCCTACTGTGGATCACATGTTTGATTTTCACCTTTCTGGTGGTACGTGGGCACCTACATTCAGAAGGAATCTCTCGTATGAAGAGAGAACATTTTGACCAGCTTCTTTCCTTCCTTCTGGCCTACTAGTCAGCCTAGGTCGGTAGGGATTTGTGGACTTGGAGACATGGAAGGCAAAATCGCCAGGATCGGCCCAAGATCGCTCGATCCTGGATCAGATCGACGATTGGGGATCCGATTTCGAGGGGAAGTTCCTGAATCGCCTAGACTTCCAGCTAGATCGGCCAGAGTCGACTAAAATTGATCTGGATCGGCCTAGATCGGTCTGGGTAGGCCGACTCTAGGCCGATTCTAGACTGATCCCAGTCGATTCTCTTTCTTATTTACGTGAATATCATTTTACTTAATATATTACATGTAAATAAGGAAGTACCCCCATTTGAATCTACTAAAAATATAAAAAAATTATATCTTTTACTAACAAAAAGTCAACTCTCTCATCTAAGAAGAAAATCGCGATTTTGGTGATTCCATCAAAATAGCGACTTTCTAATATCTCATAATTTGACATATCTAAAAATTTCATAATTCAAATAAACCCAATAGAATATTAAAAATCTAAAGTCTGGTAAAAAAGTCAAACGTGCATTTGACTTCTCCAATGGAGCCACTCTCCTACGGACAGCACTTAGTCTGCTTGAGATCTCTTAGGATTTGGTCAAACCTAAGCTATCATCATCCAAACCTCTCAAGATTTGGTCAAATCTAAGCTATCATCACCCAAACTCAGGTTTAACCAAATCCTGAGAGGTCTCAAGCAGACTAAGTGCTGTCAATAGGAGAGTGGCTCCTTTGGAGAAGTCGTATGTATGTTTGACATTTTTTACCTGACTTTAGACTTTTTGTATTCTAATGGGTTTATTTGAATTATGAAAATTTTAAATATGCCAAATTATGAGAGATTAGAAAGTTGTTATTTCGATGGAATTACCAAAATCACGATTTTCTTCTTGGATGGGAGAGTTGACTTTTTATTGGTAAGAGATGTGATTTTTTAAATATTTTTATTGGATTCAAATGGGGGGTACTTCCTTATTTACATGTAATATCTTAAGTAAATGAAACTATGAATTCTAACATTTACTTAAATGGTATTCAGGTAAATAATACACAAAGTCTTTAATATTTTATGCTTTTCTTGTATTATTATAGTAGTAATAATATACAAAGTCTTATGTTTCATATACTATGAATGCATGTATGATTGTTTTTTTTATTATTTTTGATGCAAATGTTAGTTCTTTCAATTTATCAGATTTCCCCCTCCTTTTTGCTGTTTTTTTCCTGATTTTTTTCTGAAGTTTTTTGATTTTTTTTAAAAATCGATTTTGTAGACTGGCCGATCCAGGATCGGCCAGACTTCCCTTGGATCCGTGGGATTTTGCGATCCGATTCCGATCCGGATCGGATCGGTGCCTAGTGATCCAGATCCGATTTCGATTCTGCCTTCCATGCTTGGAGATGGGAGAGGGATGGCAGGTTTTCAGTTAGATTTGCTTATTCTATCATTTCTGAAGGGGAGGGGGTTCACTATGCTCCCTCAGATGTCATTTGGGCAACCAAAAGTCCACTCAAGGTCAAGGTATTGATGTGGAGGATCTCCCATGGCAGGATGCCTACTTGTGGTAAACTGCAGCATTTCCTCATCACATCTCTTTGGTTTGCTGCTTGCGTGGGGAAGAAGAAGAAGACTTGAACCATATATAGGCTGCTCTTTTGCTGAAGGTATCTGGGAGATGTTTGGGCAGTGTCTTCATCAGTCTTTGCCTCATAGTGAGCGGGTTTAGCATTTGCTAGCTAGTTGGAGTAGGTCTTGGACTCAAAAGGGTGATAAAGCTATTTGGTGGTTCATTCTGTGTGCCACTCTTTGGGCATTGTTGACCGAAAGGAACAACAGGCTTTTTAGGAGGGAAGTGAGGACAACAGATACTTTATTTTCTTTCCTTAGAGAAAAAGTGCTTTTCTGGGCTAAACATTTATGTATAGAGGATGGTTCTAACTCCTCACTCTTTTTGCTTTTGGGGAGTTAAGGGAGGGCACACGGGCTTGGTGGAGTCATGTTTTGTAAAGGGGTTGGGTGACACTTACAGTCTATGCATGTACATTCCTTTTCTTCTCCTCTAATATAATCAGTGGAACAATCCATGCTTCCAAAAAAAAATCATATAAAAAAATCATAATTATCAAGACACGGAAGTGTCAAAAATGATATCCTAGTGCTCATAAGGGGTAAAAAGTTTTCAAGAGTCAGTTATTGTTTCATTACTGAAGGAAACATGGGGAATGGTGTGCATCGGTGAAGAAAATATCTGCTGCCATTGGTGAACCAGGAGAGAGGTTGTTCCGTTGTTGTGCAGAGAAGATATAGTCGAGCTTACAGATCTGGACACTATGTTCTGCATCACATCAGGTGATGTTCCCTTTGGAAGTCTATTATATTGGACTAGAGCTATAGGGGGTGGGTTGTCCAGTTATAAAGGTTGTATAAACTGGAAACTAATTATTCTTCCAGATGTTGGAAGATCTTCTAGCAGAGATTCTGAAAATGGTGGGCGAGTGACTACACCTCATCCCAGGAAGAAGTGCAGGAGGTTATTAGGCTCTGAGGAGACTTTGAAGGTTCTCCACATCGGCACAAAAGGTTTTCTTCATTAGCCTATCTCTCAATGGTATTCTTCCCTTCTCAGATAGGTAATGGCATGATGGAATTGAGGAAGACAAGGGTGGGAAGATGCAAAGATGACTGCAATGCTGGACGGGAAATGGGAGTTATGCTTGTTATTTATGAGATGATTCCAACCTTGGGTCAGTGAGGGTGGTCAGTCATAGTGTTTGCCAAATCGTACCGAACAGGTTCAAACCTGCTGTACCATACTGGATCATGGAGTTCTTGTTCCCATGGGACAGTGTGAACCATGTCAAACCAGTAATCACTGTTATGTTCTGTTAAGATGATGGGCCGAGCATGAACTCAATAAAGTGAATGGATTACCCTTTATTTTCCTTTATGGTGTACAAACTCTCTTATGATGAATGATGGTGTCAATTTCTTTTCAATTTTATATTATGATTTGTGACTTATGAGGCATAGATTCTTTTGTTAACAAGGTGGTAATGCTTCAAAGGACATTTAATATGATGTGATCCTTCATTTTAGGTAGATTAAAATTAATAAACATTTCATCAAAAATCCTATTTTTCAGGGCGAAAACATTGGAATTGGGCCAAATGAGCAAAACTGGTTCAGATTAACCAAACTGTACAAACTGATGTACTGAACCAGATCATGGGAGAACTGATGTGATTTAAACCACCGATCTGGCCAACCTTGGTTGGTGATAAAATAGATGACTTACCGAGGATTACCGTGCCAAATGGGCTGAACTGGTTCAGATTGACCAAACTGTGCCAAACCAGTGTACTGAACCAGATCATGGGAGAACCAATCTGATTTGAACCACTGATCTGGTCAACCTTGGTTGGCGATAAGGTAGAAGATTTACCAGAGATTATGCTGTAGTTGGGACGCTTGGAGGTCTCCCTATTCTTTGGGAATATAAATAAATAATTTAATTGAAAAAAAAGAATCCACTTTTGAAGAATTTTGTGGGTCTCTTTTGAGGGCAAAGAAGAGGTTTATGAGCTGCACTGAAGAGTGAAAAACATAGTTCTTCGGAATATTGGTAAAAGAAAGGGCCAGAGGAAGGGATTTTGATAGGTAAGAGGGAAATGTACTGCATTAGGAGCACATCACTTTGGATGGTCTAAGAAATAATAGTTTTGGGGTGGCAGTGGGGGATGCTGTGAAGACAGTTATTGAAATGGAGATCCTTCGATTGAGTATTGGAGACTACGATGGTCCTTTCATGGAATGTTGGAGCCTGAATGGTATCCACAAAATTGATGTAATAAACTTTGAATCCAGATATCATTTGTCTTTGAAGACCAAGATTGGTTCATGGCCTATTAATGAGGAATTTCAGTGGTTTCAAATTCTCATTAGTTTCTTCTGGCAGTTGGAACTTTGAATCTGGGGGGTTGGCATGTTCAGATCATAATGTGAAATGAAAGTGTATATGTGGGTCCTAGGATGCAGACTTGGATCGGCTGAAGAATCGACCAGATTTGAGTTTGATCTGTTCATATCGGAACGGCTGATTCGGGAGTTCCATATGAAGTCAAAAAATTAGCCGAATTAGGTGGCATCAGCGGATCACGATTGATCCTTTTCGATTCCGGTCCGATTCTTGCAGGATTGGGTCAATATAGCCTAATAATTTGAACCTCAAAATTTGATTGGCCAGATTGGCTGATCCAGACTGAATGCTGTTGATCCGAGCTGTTTCTGGCCAATCCGGATGGAATTTCACTGATCTGAATGCTCCTCCCTTGGAATCGAATTGCCATTGCATGATCCTAATAGGAATGAGCTGATCCTGATCCGGATTGGCTATGGTGTTGGTAGCTCGTACAATACAGGCATTTTCATCAACCTGGTGTTCACGCGAAAAATTTCACCTTTTATTTATTTATTCATCCATTTGTTATATTTCGGTTTCATTTGTGTGTATTACATCCCGTTCATCACCTAGACAGTGGGAACTCCAAGGACTTGGGGTGAACCCTTGGGGGATGCATATTTTGGATCAAGCCAAAGACCGTGTATCCCTATCCTTTACCTCGATTGCTGTTAATTTACATTGGCCATATGACTGAATACCCCTGATTATCTGCCACGAAAATGTCCGGTATGTAGTCGTGATTAATTTGAAATAACAGAAACAAAGAAAACCAATTTGGTGTTGTCCTCACCATCATTGTTTGTAACTTTGTATAAGCTGATCTTTCCTCCCTTAGCTTATGGATAATCCATTTCATTCATTTTATGTTTTTACTTTTTATTATTTACCATTACTTATTATTTAAATTTATTTATTTTTGTTATCTTTAATTTTGTATTATTTTATTTATTATCACCATTTTAAGGTTTTATTGATAATTTTCAAAAGTCCAGGATACAGCAGCAATTAAGTCCATATTTTAATTCCTTTTGAATTTATTAATGAAAATGCTTCATGATCTTTTCTTTTATTCTAATTGTTATTTTTTATCTATATTTTTAATGACTTTGCCAGTATACTTATCATTTCAGGAATTGTAAGATATAACTGAAAAAATAAACTTACTTAAAATATGAAGTCTTCCACATAATCAAATTTCTATATAAAAAAAGTTGTGTTCATGGAAAATAATCTTCTTTTTGATTACATCATGCAATATCAAAAAATCATGTTATATGCATATTGTTTCATAGGGGTATGTGAACAATGGAATTTGAACTTCTTGGACTTGTTCTTCAGAAGACTCTTCTTTCTCTTTCTCCCTTGATTTTGTCTTCTTGCTTGGTTGTTGTTGTTGATCTTGTTGTCTGCTGGTTTTGTTTAGTGATTGTTGTCTCTCTCTTATTGAATGTTCTGCCTGATGTTCTGCTTGTTGCTGCTTCGCTTGTGTTTTTCTCTTTTTTATTTTTTCCACCTCTTTCTGGCTTCTTATTCTTTTTACCTTGGTGGCTGCCTGAAGGTTCTTTTTTTCTCCAACTGAGGGGAACTGCCCTTAGAGGGTCCCACTAGGGGAAGCAGCTGCTGTTTTTGGGGTCCAGCAGTGGCACCCCCTCCCCACCATGGACTGCGAAATTCGCTGATCCGGATCAAGATCGGCTGATTCCGGATCAGATCAGCCATGGCTGATCCTGGTCGATCCGTCCGATTGTGGCCGGAATCGACCCGATTCAGATCGGGATCAACCCTAGCTGATCTAGGGGGCCGATCCGATTCTGTTTTCTATGCTCTCTACCCTCATTGGTTGGTGCAATTCAATGAGGGTGTGGAGAAAGGGCAATTGTAGGGCATAGTTGTTAAGGTGGTCACCTAGGTGCTGCTTAAGCGCAAAGGTGCTATCTCCCCTGTCTAAAAAAACCCCACCTTTTAAAAAATGAGAAAAGCGGCCCAAGGCGCCGCTAAGGCAATCTAGGCCCCCGCCTAGACTACTTGGCCTGCCTAGACTCATTAAGGGTTCGCATAGGCGCATGCGAATCTCGTCTCAAAAAACACCCCCCATCTCGATTGGCCGACGTCTCCCTTCAAATAAGAAGGAAGAGATAGGGTTCCTTTAATGTTTGGCCCTTTGTCGCGGGGTCTTGCTGCGTCTTCGACTGTCGCCACACCTTCGGCTGCCACCGCAGATTTTTTTTTTTTTTTTGGCCGGCAGGGTATTGTTCGTTCTATATTTGCTTCTGTTGATGGCACCAAGAACATCATTAAAATACTTGTTTCTTCATGATCTCTTAAAGCACAGAGAATTATTCTTCAAAGGCTTGGGTATAGCTAGTGACTTTAGTTGTTAAGATACTGAGCTGATTGACATAGTTCTAGCTATCATACTGACCTTATTCTAACTTGTGTAGTTTTTTTTTTCATGATTTTGCGGTTTACCAAGGATAAAAATGAAACGTGATGTCGTAATTCTGCATTGACTCTCTCTCTCTCTCTTGCGTTTTCAGAGCGAGATGCTTCGGGATTTTGTGCGGCCGTCTTGGCAAACAATATCCCCCTTTGGGGGGGGCGGGGGGGTGTCAGGTCCCCGGGGCCCTGATGTTTTATGTCCATCGTAGAGGGGTGTCTGTGGGCATAACTCTGGCTTTGATAGGACTTACATTGTGTGTGGGAGGCGAGGACACATCAGGCAGTGATGTCTTGCCACTTGCTGGAGTTCTGAGGAGAAGAGAAGGGAGAAAGGGGCCAATCGGTGAGGGAAGGAGGATGGGTATAGCCATAGCAAGGGACCAAGGGGGATGGTGTCAAGGAGTAGAGACATGTGAGACATTAGAAGATTTGCTGATGTTGTTCGAGGGGTCTGTGAGGCCTAATGTGGTGGTCGGGGTAAGAAGAAGGTGCTGGAGGTAGGGGACCTACTAGAGGGCCATGTCAATCGCTGTACAGGTTGGAGGAGGAGGTCCTTGGCATTGTCCTTACTAGTTGGCGATGTTGATAATGAGGGGATTAAGAGGAGGCTAATGGAGATAACAAGGGAAGAGTGGGAGGTTGGTAGAGTAGCCTAGTTGATGTTCCTAGTAGTGGTTAGTAGCGAAGAAAGGGTGGGGAGAGCATTAGGTGTTGGAATGGTTGTTGAGGAAGGAGCCATTTTGAGTGTTCGCAGATGGCTGAAGATGTTGGTTACTTTCCCCTCATTACTGGTGGGAAGAATTAGTGTCTCTCTTGAAGGAATCTCCATATATCTATACAATGAGGAAGGGGTCAGCTCCGTGGTTCGTCGATTTGGAAGCCTAATTTTGGGATCTCTAGAGTTCGCCATGATGGGATGAGATTGAAGCTTCTGGCAACTATTTAGGTCAACAACGCAAAATTTGTGTAAGCAGACATCATTGTGGGAGTCGGCAGAGAACGAATTGCCATCCAGTGTTCAGTCCTCGAGGACGTGAAGACTTCCTCACTGTCGCTATCCCTAGTGCAACATTTGCAAAAATTGGAGGTTGAAGATGAAGGGTGTAGTACCCTTGATTTTTAAAATCTAAATAAAATAAAATTTTTATTTTTAATAAATGAGGTAAATGGATTTAATTAGAATAAATGAGAAATAAGTGAAATAAAAGGGCATTTAAGCAAGCCCATTAAGTTAAAACCCAAATGGGTTGTGTAAATGGCGGCTTCAAAGAGGATTCACCATGGAAATAGGGGTAAAAGAATGGACCCTCCCTGATATCGCGGCTGCGCGACTCGCCGCGATACCAGCGGGGTCGCGGCCGGCGGGTACATCACATTAAGAAACGCGGCGGCCTAAGCCGCCGCGATTCATGGCGCGGACCGGACTGGCCCGGTTAGCCTTCGGACTGCGACCAAGCCGCCCGTCGCGACTTGAATTTTGACGGGTAGGCCCGCCGCGATTTGAAGATTTCGGCCAGAAATTCAATTTATGCACATGCCCTTGCTGATTTGTCTATATAACCCTTATTTAGCCATGATTAAACCATGTTATAGTTAATTCGACTTGGTAAATTAATAAATGGCAATAATGATATAAATTTAATTATTTAAAAGACATTTGCACAATTTATCATCATCTCATGATTTCTTTACACCTACACACACATAACATTATTAATTGCCAATTGACCCTAATAATTCATGCAATAATATATCTGGTAAATTAGCAAAATAAACGACTCAATTTTCCTATTTAATTAATCATGTTTGTCTTCATTTTATACGTGTGTTTTGTACACCTTTATCATTTTCCCTCGGCCTTCGAGCTCTCGAGGCACGACGGACCCATTTTCTACACACTTTCTCTTGACTTGGACCACCTCTCCATCGGGAATACTCTCGACTAGGCCAGGGACTCCTTGTCAAGGCCTCCGTAAGTCTTCTTGGCTTTGGCGCACGTCCATTGCCGACAAGCAGTTTATGCCCTAAAACCGTTACACCTTAGGGATCAAAACGATCCATGGCCTTAGTGTGTTCTCTCCTTATCTTGTGATCACGCCGGACCATCTAGCCTGTGTACACAGGACGGCTAGTTGGCGGTGATGATTTCTACCAGACTGCCGTACCCGACCCGGTGCCGCGCAACTGTTACAATCGGTGTTATCGATGTTTTACGATATTGTCCCTATCTCATCTACTATCTATATCCTCTCATCTGTTCACATTCTCTCTCTACACTCTCGTCTATCTCGTCTACTACTCTCATCTATCTCTTGGTACTCTGTTGGCCATTCTTATGATTGTCTAAGATAAAGAAATGACTAATGCCAGTGCAATGGGGCCCGATCAGGT
This sequence comes from Colocasia esculenta, assembly GCA_014218235.1. Lineage (NCBI taxonomy): Eukaryota > Viridiplantae > Streptophyta > Magnoliopsida > Alismatales > Araceae > Colocasia > Colocasia esculenta. Next base: position 25,240 of record JACBKR010000490.1, read on the forward strand.
TCTGAGAGGAGCGCCCGAAAAGTGCTAGTGCCCATGGGAGTTAAAATGATCAAGGATGTGTTACGGCATGCATCCAGCGCCATCATACTATCAAGATTAATCTATGACAATCAAGTGATATCTATACTAGTTCAATTGTTATCATTACTAGTGCACGTTGTGTAATTTACATGTTATATCGTTACATGATCATTCTATTATCATTTTCGTTGTGCTATTTTCCTTGTGCCAGATGCTATTGTTCAATTGTTATCGTTACTCGCTCTACATGACTATTCTCTCTAGTTAACCTGCCATTAAGACATTAATTATTTAAACCATGCTTGTGTTCATGAGATATTAAGTCCTATTGGGTGTTATTCGCTCATTCTGCGTTTTATTTAATGTGTTTCGGGTGAGTTTGATGATGACCACACTCATGAGGACGGGACTGAGGATGACGTTCAGGAGTGACCCTTGTCAGAAACCATTGCTTTAGTAGTTAGTTAGTATAGAATGAGTCAGATAGTTTTGATGTATTAGTTTGGTTTTTCAATAAAGTACTCGGGGCCCTAGTTATGGCTCTGGTCAGATGATGTAATAGTTAGGTCATGACGTTGATGGATTATTAATGGAATTGAAGTTTATTTGGTGTTATTCAATTGTGTAATGGTTTGTCATTTATTTCTCGCTCTGTACTATTTAATAACTGTAATCCCGCTTCGATATTCCGCATCGGGGCGTTACAAAGGGGGCGGGCATATTCCTTGGTAGGCTTAGAGTTGGCGAATCTGATCCTTCGCCGTTCTAGAAGTGGGTTTGGGATGGCTATATCTGTGAGCCTTGAACTGCCCGATCTAGTGGGGCAGGGTGTAGCCAGTTGGCTGCAGCCATAAATCGTGACTTACCTACTATCCATGTTCCCTAGTAGTGGGTCTTCGGGGCCTGATAGCGGCCTTCTCGTGGAAGGCAAGATCGAAATCGGATCGGGATCGCTAAGGTCTGATCCGATCTGGATCGGGATCGGATCGGGAGATCCGACGGATCCAAGGGAAGTTTGGCTGATCCTAGATCGGCCAGACTAAAAAAAGGTTTTTTTCTTGATAAATTGAGAAAATTCAGAAAAAAATCTAAAAAATCTGATAAGTTGAAAGAACTAATATTTACATTAAACATTAATCATACATGCATTCACAATATATGAAAGATGAAATTAAAAACTTTTGTGTATTATTACTAATGTAAGAACATAAGAAAAACATAAAATATTAAAGATTTTATGTATTATATACCTGAATATTATTGATGTAAATGTTATAATTTGTAGTTTCTTTTACTTAAAATATTACATGTAAATGAGAAAGTACCCCCACTAAAAAGTCAACTCTCTCATCCAAGAAGAAAACTACAATTTTGGTGATTCTATCAAAATAGTGACTTTCTAATCCCTCATATTTTAGCCTATCTAAAAATTTCATAATTTAAATAAATCCAATAGAATACTAAAACTCTAAATTCCGATGAAAAAAGTCAAACGTGTATATAACTTTTCAAAGGGAGCCACTCTCCTACTGACTAGGACTTAGTTGCCGTCAGTATGAGAGTAACTCCCTTGGAGAAGTCATATGCACGTTTGACTTTTTTTTACTAGACTTTAGATTTTTAGTATTCTATTAGATTTATTTGAATTATGAAATTTTTAGATATGTCAAATTATGAGAGATTAAAAAGTCTCTATTTTGATGGAATCATCAAAATAACGATTTTCTTCTTGAATATGAGAGTTGACTTTTTATTGGTAAAAGATATGAATTTTTTGATATTTTTATTAGATTCAAATGGGGGTACTTTCTTATTTACAAATAATATCTTATGTAAATGAAACATTTACTTAAATGATATTTAGGTAAATAAGTAAGGTAATCAACCTCGATCAGTCTAGAATCGGCTTGGATCGAACTAAAATCAGCCGACCCAGCCCAATTGTAGTCGACTACGGTTGATCCAACTGGAAATCTCGTCGATTCAGGGACTTTCCCCTAGAGTCGAATCCCCATACTGCGATCCGATTCTAGGTCGATCCCATCGATTTTGCCTTCCATGGGCCTTATTCCTCGCCCGATTGAGCGGGGCATTCTAGGAGTCCTTCCTAGAGACAGTCTAACAATGGGGTTTCTTCTTCCAAGGCCCCTTCAATCTCCGGTGGCGATGACCGGCGTTGCGGTAGAGATGGGGACAGATGGGCTGGCAGGTGAGATCCAACATTTCTTTATAGAAGATGCTTGTAGAGGTGGATTTTTGGCATTAGAGTCAAGTTCGCCGGCCAAAATTCAGGGCTTTGGGGAGTGTTCTCCTAGGGGTTGTGGGCACCGAACTGTCGGGAGTTTTGTGTCCATGGCAGAGAGCCTAAACAGTCGCTTCTGCCCTTGGTGCTTGTGGAGGAGAAATCTTCTTCTGTGGCAATGGCGATGAATCTGGGTGGGCCTTCTTCAGAGGCTCTGGAGGTGTAGGGCCACTAGAACCTAGTTTTGTTGCATTGCACTTACGATCTCGAGGAAGTAGTGAGAGATAGGAATACCTAGATGGGTAGCGAAGATGAGTCACCAAGGCAGTATGCTGTCAACGGGTTAGAAAAGGCCAGGCTGCAGGGGAGGCTGTGAGGGCTCTCATTAAGGAAGTAGAAATCATGTGCACTAAGCGGGCTAGGGAGGTGGCATAGAAGGTTGGCATATCTTTTGTGGCAGTGGAGAAGGATTTGAAGGGTGCGTTCTTAAAAATTAACAAGCGATGGAGTGCCAATATTCGAGTGGGTGAGAGGTCACTGTTGAGAGAGGGGGAGTGACCGTGGATGAGGGGGATGGGAGGGCGGCTAGATTATCTCAATGAGAGTCCTTTCATGGAATGTTAGGGGCCTAGATTGGGTGGTGAAGAGGAGGGCAGTGAAGGAGCTGGTTTGGAGGTGTAAGGTGGATGTCTTATATGTACATGAGACAAAGTGGGATGAGGATGGGAGTATCATCATGAGGGAAATTGGGGGAGCTAGACTATCTACAGGGTAACCTCTCTGTGGTGGGGAGTTCAGGTATTCTCATTTTGTGGAACCCAATTGAGTTGGAGTGACTAGAGTGTGATAGGGTGGTTAGTAGGTGGGCTATCTTCATGCACTTCAAGGGTGTTAAAGATGGTTCCTTCTTGGGACTTTACTGGGGTCTATGGCTCCTAAACTAGGGAGGAGAAGAGATAATAAGATATATCTTAACTTCATCAATTATCAGTGAGGTTGTGGTGTTTCGATGGGGACTTTAATGCAGTGGCTCATTTGTCGGAGATTGCTAGTACTTTTCTTCTACTTATGGGTTTATGGAAGACTTCTCCACACTAGTTGATGTCAGTATGTCTGGGGGCTTCTTTATTTGGTCCAACCTTAGAGCAGAGGGTACTTCCGTTGGATAGATTTTTGATCTCTATCTAGTGGGAGGGCCACATTCCATATGTACAAGTATTCCCGATATCTAGAGTGGTTATAGCCTTATAGGTTACATGCTTATTCTCTTGATGACCAGTCGTGTGCATGATAAAAGGCACAATTTTAGGCTGGAGTTCGTTTTGGATACGAGAGGATGATTTTAGGGATGTGGTTTTGGGAGCCTGGAATGTAGTGGATGTGGGACCTTCAGCTATGAGTAACTTTGTGAGGAGGTTGAGACACACTACTCATATCTTGGGAAGCTAGGGTGTTGCAAAAACACTTTCGGGGAGAGAGACGAAGAACAAGATTTTGTAGCACATAGATTGGTTGGATAGCTTAGAGGAGGTTGGTTTACTAGATGAGGAGGACATAGCTGCTCGGGCTTATCTGAAGGAGCAATATGAGGATATTTTTCAGAAAGAGGAAATTTACTAGAAATAGAGATCTAGTGATAGATGGGTTAAAGAGGGTGATAAGAACACGATATATTTTTAGCGTATTGCATCTGGTAGAAAAAGAGTGAACTCCATCTTAGGCATTAAGGTGGGGGACACTACTTTCGCTAAGGATGAAGAGATTAGAGGATAAGCGAGAGACTTCTACTCCAGGCTTTTCACGGAGGGGTACTTTTGTAGAACGACTGTAGATGAGGACCTCCTGCCTCGACTACCCTCTGAGATCAGCGGGGCCTTAGACCGGAGTTGCTGGTGCACTAGGCTATTTTTTACTTGCGGGAGATAAGGCTCTGGGGCCGGATGGCTTCCCAAGTTCCCATTGACCTTTTTCCAGAAATCTTGGCATATTGTTAAAGGGGATCTTGTGGCAGTGGTAAAGGAGTCCTAGGAGGGGAAAGCACATTTGGGAGGGATCAACAAGACACACATTGTTCTCATCCCTAAGAAGGAGGCAAACGAGTTTACTAATTTCTGGCCTATTAGTCTTTTGAATGAGACGTGCAAGATTATCTCCAAGGTGCTAGCAACCAGGTTGGTTTCAGTCATGAATCTATTGGTTGACCATTTTCAAGGAGCTTTTATTAGAGGGAGGCATATTTTGGACAATTTTTTGGTGGCCGATGAATGCTTGTTCTCATTGAAGCAACATATGGGTTTAGTCCTGAAGCTGGATTTTAAAAAGGCCTATGATAAGGTTAATTGGCAATTTCTGCTGCATGTCTTGGAGAGGATGGGTTTGGTGATATATGGGTTGGGTGGATGAGGGCTTGTATTTCTTTGGCTATTTTTGCTGTTCTCATTAATGGGAAACCTTTAGCTTGGTTCCACAGTGGCCGAGGTCTCAAGCAGGGTGACCTTCTATCATCCCTTTTCTTTATTTTGGGTGTCAGTGTTTTGAATAGGGTTTGGTTGAGGGTGGAGGCTGCGGGTCTCATTTTAGGTCTCTTGGGTGCTAAAGGTGGCTCTACTATCTCACCTTTGTAGTATGCTGATGATACCATTCTGTTCTTGGTCGAGGGGGAGCACATGCCACTCATGGTGAGATTCTTACTGGAGTTGTTGTAGGAGGTCACAAGGCTGGAAGTTAATTTTAACAAGAACCTTTTGGTTAGGGTGAATATTGAGGATATAGTTATATGGGTTGGGTGTAAGGCGGCTTCTATGTTTGGGGGTAAGATTGACAGTTTCTCTATCTCTTATTTGGGACTCCCGCTCTCTCCTTGTACTCTTAGATCTTCTGACTAGCAATCCATGTGTGACGACGCGGAAAGAATGGATAAAAATAATAAGGGTATTGAAGGGTTTCACAAGTTTCTCTCTCCTTCTTTAGTATTTGGGAAGAAGAAAGGGTGAACAACACATCGACGAAATACGTCATGGCCGGTATCTTCCCTCTCGGAATAGATACACGACGTGCAGTCGCTACGTGTATAAACACGTACGTATATGTTGCGGGCGTGCCAGTCTATAAAAATAGACAATTTGAAATTTGCTTAATGCGGTTATTTACTCATCCATTAATTGGCCAGTGTTCATTCTGTGCGATTTTATCAAACGATTGGGGTATCGTGTGCTGGACCGCTCCTCGTTGACCGTAGTCAATGTTTATTTACATCAAGCATAACTCGAACACCTTTGATACCGTGCAGTTGCAGTTTCGCTTTCTTCGCACATAACATGACAGTACATTGCTCCAGAAACATGATACTTCCTTTTCTTTACAATTCACACCCCATATGGGGATTTGTTTTTACTATTCCCCTTTAATCCAAATTTGACTTGAAAAAGGGGGAGACAAACTTGACATTCATGCCTTGGACTCTTTTTTTTAGACACAAAGGCAATTTCCCAACATTTCTGGGTATAATTGCAATTAAAAAGGATACATGACAGAAATGTTTCATGAGAGTATTTTTCTTTCTCATGGTACATGATATTTCTGAAACATGAGACACATGTCATTTATACCTTGGACCCTTTTTTTTTGGACACAAAGGCAATTCCCCAACATTTCTGGGTATAATTGCAATAAAAAAGGTACATGGCAGAAATATCCCATGAGAGTATTTTCCTTCTCATGGTACATGATTTTCTCTAAAACATGAGAGACATGACACCTAGGGGTTTATACGTCACATTTCTACCCGAAATTTACAATTTACAATTTATAAGGGAAGGGAGGACTTTCTTAAAAATATGCTAAGGGTTGAGGCCCTATCATGGCACTGTCTTCACCTGGAGCAGTGTATGGGCAGCAGGTCTTCACAGCTTGGATGACTTGGCGGAGCCTTCTTTCACTTGGGTGGGCCCAACAATGGCCAATAAAGCCCACACTTAGATATTTCTGCAAATGGGCCAATGGGCCTTAGCCAAAACCACCAAGTGCACCAATGGGAAGTTTTACACTTGGCAACTTCTTCAAGGGACAGCAACCAGTCCAAGTAGGGGACTTGGCCAATAGGATCCTTCAAAGAGGGAGTGAGCCAATTGGATCTCCCACACTTGGCCTCCCCCTCCGCTTTTATAGGAATTGGGTAGGGGGTAGCATGGTATGCAATCTCGCGAGATCTCGCGAGAATATCGGTCTCGGCCTCTTCCCGAGAAACGAGAAGACCGAGATGCCTCTTCAGGTTGGGTTGTCAGGACTCAGGATCCTCTTCAGGCAGGGTTGTCAGTAAATGTTATATTTGTAGTTTCATTTACTTAAGATATTACATGTAAATAAGGAAGTACCCCCCATTTGAATCCAAAAAAAATATCAAAAAAATCATATCTCTTACAAATAAAAAGTCAACTCTCCCATCCAAGAAGAAAATCGTAATTTCGGTGGTTCCATCAAAATAGCGACTTTCTAATCTTTTATAATTTGACATATCTAAAAATTTCATAATTCAAATAAACCTAATAGAATACTAAAAATCTAAAGTCCGGTAAAAAAAGTCAAACGTGTATATGACTTTTCCAAGGGAGCCACTCTCCTACTGACAGCACTTAGTCTGCTCGAGACCTCTCAGGATTTGGTCAAACCTAAGCTATCATCACCTAAACTCATGAGATTTTTCACTTTCTAATTGAAAAGAAATTAGAATCCTAAGGAGAGAAAAATGAGAATGCACATCCTGAATCCCAATTCCCACACTCTTGTTGTATGATATATGTGAACCTATGTCATCCATGGTTGAGACTTGAGAATGTATGCAATTATCTATGTTCCTTAAGGAATTATCTATGTGAACCTATGCGATCCACGCTTTTATGTTATCCTGATCTCCCGAGATCTCTCCGAGATCTCTTCGAGATCTCTTCTCTTTGACCATCCCGAGACGAATCTGAGATCCGATATGGCAAACCTTGGGGGGTAGGAAGGGGACCGGAGGTGGGGTACCTCCAGTTGGGGGTCCAACCGGAGGTACCCCCACTCCGGTCGGACAGTGGGGGCCCCTTCGGTCTGTGTGTGTGGGGGGGGGGGGGGGGGCTACTGGAGGTACCCCCCCTCCGGTCTGTGTGTGTGTGTGTGTGGGGGGGGGGGGGGGGGAACCGGAGCACCCCCCACCTCCGGTCTGTGTGTGTGTGTGGGGGGGGGGGGAACCGGAGCACCCCCCACCTCTGGTTGGAGGTGGGGGGGGGGGTAACCCCCCCTTTGGATGACAGGGGGGGGGGACCGGAGCCAACCCCCTCCGGTTGGGACAGACCGGAGGGGGTGGGGCCTGGGGTGCAGACCGAAGGCACCACCACCTCCGGTTGGGCTACCAACCGGAGGTACCCCCCCTCCGGTTGGACTGGAGGTACCCCCACCTCCGGTTGGAGTCCAACCGGAGGTGGGGTGGGCATGGGCCCTCTCCTCTTTCTATAAAAGGAGGGGGGGGGATCCCTCATGCCCCACTTTCATCCAGGCACAAGAGGGGGTAGTTTTGTAAATTTCTGGACTTTTCAGGGGCCTTTTTTGCAAAGGGAAAATTTCTGTGGTATTTCTGCAAAAAGGTGGTTTTCAAGGGTTTTTGTGTATTTCTGGATTTGGTGGATTTTGGGCCCTCTCCTCTTTCTATAAAAGGAGGGGGGCGGGGATCCCTCATGCCCCACCTCCATCCAAGCACAAGAGGGGGTAGTTTTGTAAATTTCTGGACTTTTCAGGGGCCTTTTTTGCAAAGGAAAATTTCTGTGGTATTTCTGCAAAAAGGTGGTTTTCAAGGGTTTTTGTGTAATTTCTGGATTTGGTGGATTTTGGGAAGCCATTTGGTTGGGATTTGAAGACTTGGATGGATTTTGGATTTTGGGGGTTTATTTGGGATATTTTCTGGATTTATTCTAAGGGTATTTATGGAATTTGGCCTTTGTGAAACTTTGGGATTTTGGGTATTTTTGGGATATTTTTTGGATTTGTTCCAAGGTTTTTTTGGTGGTCTTTTTGATCTTGAAGCGTCTGGCATTTCTGGGATTTTGACTTGGTTTGGGCCATTTGTGGGGTTTTGGGCCTTGTAGTTTTGGGCCATTTGTGGGGTTTGAGGTTTGGGAGTTTTGGCTAAGTTTGGGCCATTTGTGGGGTTTTTGGTTTGCGGGTTTTTGGCTAAGTTTGGGCCATTTCCCTTTGCCTCACATGGATGCGGTTTAATACCGTTTATCCACGGAGAATTGGCTTTTATAGTAAAAATAAATGTCCAATTTGTATTTTCATGGACAAATAATTTTTTTACAGCCAACACCATGATTTATGGATTTGAGACTAGGCTAGAAGGTTGGAAGGCCAGGACTTTGTCTTATAAGAGTAGACTTGTGCTATGCAGCTTTGTTTTAGACAGTCTACCGACATACTCTTTGTCTATATTCAAGATCCCTAAATAGGTGGCCAAATGGCTTGAGGCAATTCATTGCAGTTTTTTTTGGCATGGTACTAGGGACAAATGTAGAGGATGTCATGATGTAGATTAGGGAAAAAATAGAGGATGTCATGATGTAGATTAGGGAAGGGTCACCAAGAGTGGAGGCCATGGAAGGTAGGATCGAAATTGGATCGGGATCGCTAGGCACCGATCCGATCCGGATCGGGATTGGATCGCAAGATCCCACGGATCCAAGGGAAGTCTGGCCGATCTTGGATCGGCCAGTCTACAAAATGGATTTTTATTTGAAAAAAATAAGAAAAAAATCAGAAAAACCAGGAAAAAAACAGCAAAAATGAGGGAAAATTTGATAAATTGAAAGAACTAACATTTGCATCAAAAATCAATCATACATGCATTCATAGTATATGAAATATAAGACTTTGTGTATTATTACTACTATAATAATACAAGGAAAGCAGAAAAATATTAAAGACTGTGTATTATTTACCTGAATACCATTTAAGTAAATGTTATCATTTGTAGTTTCATTTACTTAAGATATTACATATAAATAAGGAAGTACCCCCCATTTGAATCCAATAAAAATATAAAAAATCACATCTCTTACCAATAAAAAGTCAACTCTCCCATTCAAGAAAAAAATCACGATTTTGTGATTCCATCAAAATAGCAATTTTCTAATCTCTCATAATTTGACATATTAAAAATTCTATAATTCAAATAAACCCAATAGAATACTAAAAATCTAAAGTTCGGTAAAAAAGTCAAACGTGCATATGACTTCTCCAAGGGAGCCACTCTCCTAGTGACAATACTTGGTCTGCTTGAGACCTCTCAGGATTTGGTCAAACCTAAGCTATCATCACCCAGAGAGGATTGGTCAAACCTAAGCTATCATCACCCAAACTGGGTGATGTAGCTAATAGCTTAGGTTTGACCAAATCCTGAGAGGTTCGGGTGATGATAACTTAGGTTTGATCAAATCCTGAGAGGTCTCAAGCAGACTAAGTGCTGTCAGTAAGAGGCTCTCTTGGAGAAGTTATATGCATGCTTGACTTTTTTTACCGGACTTTATATTTTTAATATTCTATTGGGTTTATTTGAATATGAAATTTTTAGATATGTCAAATTATGAGAGATTAAAAAGTCGCTATTTTGATGGAATCACCAAAATCACGATTTCTTCTTGGGTGAGAGATTTGATTTTTTATGGTAAGAGATATGGTTTTTTGATATTTTTATTGATTCAAATGGGGGGTACTTCTTTATTTACATGTAATATCTGAAGTAATGATACTACAAATACTAACATTTTCTTAAATGATATTCAGGTAAATAAGTAGGAGAATCGGCCTGGATCAGTCTAGAATCGGCCGACCCAGACTGATCAAGGCATCTAGATCGATTTTAGTTGACGCCGACCGAACAGTTGAAAGTCTAGGCGATTCAGGGACTTCCTCCCCGGAATCGGATCCCCAACCATCGATCCGATCCAAGATCGAGCAATCCTGGGCCGTTCCTGGTGATTTTGCCTTCCATGAGGGAGGCTTGGGTTTAAAGAATTTGCCTTGTTGTGTAGTGGTTGTGGAATTAGGTTAGAGAGGATGGCTTGTGGACCCCTATCATCAGGTAGAGGTATTTTGGGAGATTCAGAGCATGGAAGGCAAAATCGGCCGATCTGGATCGGAATCGCCGATTCTAGATTGGATTGGCCATGCCGATCTAGCCAATCCGGCTGATTGAGTCGATTTGGATCGGAATCGGCCCGATTCGGATAGGGATTGGCCCGTTCAGATTGAGATCGGCCCTGGCTGATTCTTGGGCCGATCTGATTCCGTTTCCATGATTCAAGTCTGGGATCTTCTTTTCTAGGGCAAGCACTTCTCCGCTATGGGGGATTAGCTTCATGCAAGGTTCTTTTTGTTATTCACACGGTCCAGTTAGGGAGAGGAAATAAGCCTCTTTTTGGAAGGATAGGTGGTGCGGTGATATTGCTTATGCGAGCTATTCCCAGCCTTTTTCGTACGACTGCGGATCCTCTTGTCTCAGTTTCTCAAGCCATTGATCCTTCCCTGCGCAGCAGAGTATGGGCATCCATCTTCAGGAGGGACCTTTTCAGTCGGAGTCTATGCTGCATTAGAGGACTTGCTCTCCCGATTGACTTCCCTCCACCTATTAGACAGTAAGGATGGGTGATGTGGCAGTGGAGAAGGGAGTTGCCTCTTGATCAGATCGGCTTACTGTATCATTCACGTGGAGGGGTGCGACGTGGACTTTGTGATCAGATTTGGAAGCCTAGAAGCTTTGAAGGTGAAAGTTTTGCTTTGAAGAATTTCCATTGGAAAACTTCCCACGCGGGATATGCTGCGTTGATTTTTACCAAACATTTAGACCACTTGCATCCTTTGTCGGGAGGAAGTCGAGTCTCTAGATCATATTTTTGCATGGTGCTCCTCTCGTGAGTTTGGACAGAGATAGTTGTGAGGACCACTGCATCATCAGTTATCATTTCGAGATCTGGTAGATGATTGAGCAGTGGAATAGAGATTGGCCTACCAAAGGTGATAGCAGAGACTAGTGGCTCATTTTACATGCTACCTTAATAGATGATTTGATGGAAGAGGAACAATTACATATTTTTGAGGGTTGCTTAGGATGCAGAGGCTTTTTTTGGTTGGGATTTGTAGTAAAGTCATAGAATGGACGTCAATTGTTTGTAATGTGAATCAGTCCAACTTTACACTTTTTGTTTTGTTTGAGGGACAGAGTTCGTCTCTCGGTCTTGGTGTGGCTTATGATGTATAGGCGGTCAGGGCTGTTTTTGGGGGATCTTTCATATTAGCTTATACTTGTACATTCCTTCTATTTTGAGTTATGTACTTGTGGTACTATCCACTTCTAAAAAAAAGAAAAATGAAACATGATGATAGAAGTAACAACAAAGCACACACCAGAAAACATGCTTGAAACAATAAGGAAATGAACTACTTTATCTTAACGAAGAATTACCAAATAAATACGTATGCATAAACCAAATGAAAGAAATAATACTTCAAAAATGGTGGGCACGGTGGTTGCTCCTCATTCATCGAACTGTGCCAACTCAGGTTCTTATGAACCTGTTCCTTCAAAAATAATATAGGAAAACAAGAGAATTGGTAAGTTTCTGATTTATGTAGGGATCATTTATGGCATTACCACAAGTCATTACAAAAATGCTTAAGGAGTAAGTAGAATTATGCCTCAATAGAAAACTTGCCATCCTAAATGTAAGTATAGATAAAGTTATCTCCCTTTGAATGAATTACGACTCTACATAAAACACGTGTACAGCTGTATGCCTCCTTTGTCCTTGCATCTTGTTTCTAAAATTTTCCTGTGTCTGTAACACGTCGTTGATACTTGACGCTCATATCTCTGTCCAAAAATCATATGACTGCACTACCTTTTTTTTTGTCTTAAACACCATTTTGGTGTCCAATCTGTGAGTGAAATAATCTTCAATCTCTTGTTGTTAGTTTGCGTGTAGGTTTGGGATAATGAAAATAAAATAGTGGAATCGGCTTAAAGCAGCCATCACTGTGACAAGAGGTGGTCAGTTGCTTGTAACATTTAAGGGATGGATTTCTCAGTTAGTCGGCAGAATTATACGATGCAGATATTTTGCCTTGGACAGACATCTTAGATTGAAGCTTTTGGAGTTTCCTGCAGGAATTATAATTGATGTGACTAATGAATGCTCTCCTCATTCAGAAACAATCCTGAAAAGCTTTCTTTTAAGGTGTTCCTTGTTGTAGTTAAGCAATTTCTGAGCATGGAATGCAGAATTGATTGATTCCAGATCAGATTGGCCTGGGCCGATCCGATTCCAGCGGGTAGCCCCCTGGATCATTGAAATTCAAGCCGAATGGGCCGGAATCTGACAGAATCGGTCAGGATCGGCCGATCCTAAGCTGATTCTGCCACAATTGTTTTTCTTATATATGGTACTTAATACATGCATTAAACCATCATTTCACATATAAACTAATACATATGTATATATGTATACAAATTAATAAGTCTAATATGATTCTGTACATTAATTTACATATTTATGTATATAAGTACAGAAAAGCTTATAGACATATATGACATAAATACATACATACATATATATATATATATATATATGATTACATATTCAAATATATATATCTATTATGTATATGTATACATCAGTGTCATATATATGCATTAACTATATATATGTACATATTATTATTATATTTACATTAATATATGATTGTATGTACATTAACACACATATATATATGTACAAAATGTTCATTAATATGATACATATACTATAAATAGATACACATTAATGATGCCTATACATTAATAGATATGTATATGATTACATATATATTCTATACATATATGAATGTGTATATTTGTATATATGATTACATATATCATAAACACATATGTATAAACAAAAGAGTTTGTCCCTTTACTTTGCAAATTAAAATTTTCTTTCCCAGGGCCTCGCCCCTTGAAACTGCAAGAGGCATTGCCCCTTTGATCCCTGCAACCTGACCGCTTGTTGGCATGAAAAAATGGTCAAAACCCCCATTTCCTAAAATCCCAAAAGTACCCAAAGGGCCCTTAACTGATGGAACTGTCCATCGGTTAAGGGAGAAGGCCTTAACAGATGGGAGGTCCCATCGGTTAAGGGGGGGAACCCCCCTTAACCGATGGACAGTCCCATCTGTTAAGGGGTCCCATCTGTTAAGGGGAATCCCCCCTTAACCGATGGGACTGTCGATCGGTTAAGGGGAACCCCCCTTAACCGATGGGACTGTCCATCGGTTAGGGGGAACCCCCCTTAACCAATGGGACCTCCCATCTGTTAAGGGGAATCTCCGCTTAACCGATGGGACTGTCCATCAGTTAAGGGGATGAAATCCCCCATCCCCCCGCATGTAAAAGGGGCAAAACCCCTATAAAAAGTCATGTAACCGCCATGCAAGGGGGATCTTTTTTCTGAAATCTGAAAAAAAGGCTGGAGGTTTGAGGCTTCTTAAGAAGGAAATTCTGAAAAAAGAAAAGGCAAAAAGCTCTCCCTCTCCCGAAATTCTAGCTTGTTCTTGAAGGCTCCCCGCTCGGTGTGAAGGTATCCGTTCTTCTTCCCCGCTCGGAGTGAAAGCATCCGCCCTCGGCAAGCGCAAAAGGGAGATCGTTCCCGTCCGGCATCAACATCTTCTTAATCCCCCTCCATGCCGAGCTAGTCTCCATGGAGGGTTTTAAAAAAAAATCATAATGTAACCCATACCCCTACATCGAGTAAGATTCTGTGGGGGTAAAAATTAAATCGTGTTCTTCGGTGTTTAAATACCTTCCATATCGAGCAAGACTCTATGGATATAAGGTATTTAAACATCTTTGTTCTCGTGCTCTAAATGCCTCCATATCGAGTAAGACTCTATGGGTATGGGCATTTAGATGCATATGTTCTTCCCACCCGTCGAGCAAGACTTCGTGATGGGTGAGTGTGTTCATATGTATATGTTTTCTAAGGAAACTCTGCCCAAGCAGAGGTTCTGCCTAAAAATATATCCATATGCTCATAAATATTGTGCTCATATGTATATGTTTTCTAAGGAAACTCTGTCTAGGCGGAGGTTTTGCCCGAAAATATATCCATATGCTCACAAATATCGTGCTCATATGTATATGTTTTCTAAGGAAACTCTGCCTAAGCGGAGGTTTTGCCCGAAAATATATCCATATGCTCACAAATATCGTGCTCATATGTATATGTTTTTTAAAGGAAACTCTGTCCAAGCGGAGGTTTTGCCCGAAAATATATCTATATATTCACAAACATATATGTTCATATGTATATGTCTTTTAAAGGAGACTTTGCCTAAGCAGGGGTTCTGCCAAAAAACATATCCATAATGTATATGTGCATATGTACATATTTTATGGGAAAACTCTGTCCATACAGAGACTCTGCCTTAAAATAATACGACCATATGCCCATCAAATACATGTTCATATATTTATACGATAATTCTGCCTATGCGGGAGCTCTGCCCAAATTTAAAAAATACTCAAATACCAAATAAATTCACGAGTATACACCCGTTCACTTCTCAAATTATATTTCAAACCCCCGAAAGGAGTTCATACCCTTTTCAAAATGAAACCCTTTTCTCAAAGCAAATATTCTCTTTCAAAATGGAATACTTTAAAAATAAGTCCCTCTTTGAAATCAAAATCTACTTTGTCCGATAAAAAAGAGGAAAACACCGCATTACAATTTTCTAGAAAATGCAAAACCTCTTGACTTTGTTATCAATGGTATTCGGGTTAAAACTGATGTAAAAATAACATCAAAAGCTTTTAACTCGAATACTCGATGTAAACAAAACATCGATTCCGATCGATGGAGACAGGGGTCCAGCACACGCTACCTTAATCGCCTGGTGAATAAAAATCGCGGAACAAATAAGTTCAAAATAAAAGTGGCGCACGTGTCCATTCCATGGACATCAAATTTTCTCTCCGCATTGCACGGATTCTAATTTCTGTCGGTTAGACAGGTTGGCATGCCCCGCAAGGCAAAACAAATAAATGAAAATCAAATCAAACTCAAACACCAAATAAAAATAAAACCATGAAAATTTCCGCGTCTGACACCGCTTAGGTCGATCTGCATTTGCATACCCGCACATTGGAGAATTTTTGGAGAATTAGGGCCTCAAGCTCCATATTCCAATGCTATTCACAATCTGATGATTGTGGTATATGTAATTATGTATAATGTATACATTTATAAGGATATACATATTAATTTTGTTTATACATTAATACGATATGTATATAGTGTATGGTTAATATATATTTGTGTGGTATATATATTAATGGGTAAATTTATGAGTATGATTACATATATCATAAATATCTATGCGTAAATATTGAAGACATTTTCTTGAATTTTTTTTCATCTGATTTTCACTGATTTAAAAAAAAAACATTTTGTCTGGCCAATCCTGGATGGGCCAGACTTCTGGCAGATCAGCTGATCCGATCCTTTCTTCCATGTTTCTGAGCGATCCACATCAATGGTCTCCTGCAACTTTGGGTTGTTAGAAATATGACATAAGCACAGAATGGAGTCACGTTGCAATACTTTTTTAGTAGGCTCGAGTTAGTAGATGATCATTTCTGAGGTTTGCAACGGTCTTGTGCTTAACCTGCTCACTTTGTAGACATGGCATGTTAAAAAAATGGACTATCTGGGAATGATAACCTCAGGCTTCTAGAAAGATACAAGGCTCTTGCACAATTTCTACTGCAAAGTAGTTTTCATGAACTTCTTGAATCTTGTTTCTACATAATCATAGCAGTCATCTTCTTCTTAATAATTTGGTGGTTGTGAAATGAATTGCCAAATGTACCACTCTGTGATCATCTTTATGGATATATGCATAAATTTGTGTAACATATACTCTACTTTTATAGCGTTAGTTGAAATTTGAAGGATTTTGAATACATTTTGTTTTAGTTTATTACCTGCTTTTGTTATATTTAGGATTGTGTTTTTAAGTTGTTTGTTGTTCTGTCTCACTTTGGTGAAACAGTTTTCATTTAACAAGTTTGCCCCAGGTTTGGCGTCTAAGAACTGGGCAGTGTCTGCGTCGTCTTGAACATGCACATTCCAATGGTGTTACAAGTGTCATATTCTCTCGGGATGGAAGTCAACTATTAAGTGCGTCCTTTGACAACACTGCAAGGTTTCTTAAATCTCGAACGCTTCTTTGCCTATGTGGCATCATCTTGTTGGCACATTTACTAATTGGTCACTGGAACTACTTACTATTTCTATCTGTCAGTCTTAACCAAGGAAAGTAATAACTGTTTCTTTCTTTCCTAAATTCCTCTATAATAGAAGCTATCATGCTTTTTTGTGCAATTATTTTTTTCTGAAGTTTTTGTCAAAATTTTAATCCTAAGCTTCTTGGGGGCTTCGTTAGCTTCTGGTATTGTTTATAACTTTGTATATTTTGTTGTTTATGTTCTAAGAGTCTCCTGCGCACAATCTGGGTTCATTGTTGATGTGGGACAGAAAGGGAAAAGGAGAGGGAAGAGATAGAGGAGGAAGGGAAGAAGTTGGAATCCATCGGCGAGGGAGAGAAGGAGGGGGAGGAAGAAGTCGAAGGGGCTTACCCCTCACACAAGGCGCCTTGGCCAACAAGCTTCATTTTGTTTCTTCGCTATTCTATCCCTAAAAGTGGAGGTTACATGTGCATTTAAAGAGGAGTGGCCTCCACACACACACCAAAGACCAAAATGCCCCTTTATAAAAGGGATAACCTAAGGACTCCCAAAAGTGGCCTAACTCCTATAGGCCCATGGGCTCGAACAACTAAAGACCCAAATAGCAAAATACATAAGAAAATATAAAAGACTCTTAATAAAGACTTAAGACTTAGGAAACCCAAAGGACTTAAACTTAATTATTTTAATAACCCTAGGAATTTGTAAAGCTAAACAAAATTACAACCATTGGGTCTTTTAATCAGCCAAATAAAACATAATAAAGACTTTGATTTAACCACCCCTCATTTCCCGTCATTCTCCCTTGGTTCGAGAAAACTTGTCCTCGAGTTTTAAAATGGGGCAATATCCAAGAGGAGATGAGGGTAGGAGCGAGCCTAGATGATATCATAGAAGCCACATGGATCAACGTGTAGAAAATCATGCTTTTTAGTGGGATATGTGCTTCACTATTGCTCCAAATGTGATTGAAATTATGTTGACTGTTGGCATCAAAAATGATCTTTGGCTGGTCGACAACCTCTTGAATTACGTCTTCCATCATCGACTCATTCTCCTCAATGAGGGGTCTTCATTTGTTACCGAAATTTTAGACTCAACCTGTCTATAATAATCATCTTCCATCGATTCATTGGCTTCATAGGATACCCTTTTCATTTGTTCTTCATATTCTTCAATCATCGCAAAGTCAGCCTCGTATACAACCTTTTTTGGTTTGGCCAACATGTCATATAAACTCCTAATTTCATTCTTTACCTCCAGCATTTCCTGTTCCCATTGGCACCTTAAGTTGGCCCGTTGAATCATCATATGGTCCCCATTCTTCATGCAACACCCAATACTAGTTTGAATAGTCAGTAGCTATTATTGGATGTGCCAACAACTATTCACGGATATGGCACGTAAAATGATGCACTTTGATGATGCCAGCACACTGGTCATGTTGGCGTCACTGTGAGAAAGTCAACGACACAAATGGCACGTGAATCGGAGCACATATGAGGCCCCAATGCTAGCGGTGTGATAAGAGCTTCTGATGCACCGCCCGGCATTGTAGCGGACTGGTCACTGTAGCTCATCGGTTTTGGGTTGACCCGGTCCACCTTAAAGGGGGTTGGGCTTCCTCCTTCCCCCCTTCCCTCCTAACCCTCGCGTAGGGAGGAGCCAGAGAGAGGAAGAGAAAAGGGAGGCCGTGGCGGCAGTGGTGGTGGCTACCGGTGACGGCGGGTCCCGCGGTGGACGTCTCCTTCCTCTTCTTCTGCTTCTGTCGATGATGCCGAGAGAGCGAAAGAGAGAGTGGAGAGACTGAGGGGGGGGGGTTGCGGCAGTGGCGAGGGAGGGAAGGCATGGATGGAGAAGTCGGGTCGGGTGGCTGGGTCGGCCCCAGCCGATCCCGACCCGAGTCGGGCCTGAGTCGTGTAGTGGACTTTGCAAACCTAGTCCTGTGGGTGGGTGGGTCCCCCCCCCAACCCCAAGTCGGGTCGGCATGGGTCGATTCCATCCACGAGGGAAGGGGGGGGGACACTAGCTCGGGGGCGAATAAGCACCCATGCACGTGTTCGCGGGGCGCCGTCGGGGGCTGCTCAAGGGGGAGGGGTCCGGTGAGGTGATGACGCGCACGAAGGGGGGGGGTGTATTTCGGCTTGACTATGCAGGGGGAGAGAAAGAACGAGAGGGAGGGAGACGAGTGCGAGAGAGAGAGAGAGAGAGAGAGAGAGAGAGAGAGAGAGAGAGAGAGAGAGAGAGACGAACCAGCGGTGGATTGGGGTTTGTTCTGATACCAGATTGATGCAAGACAGAGAGGGAAAAGGAGAGAGAAGGCACAGAGGAGGAAGGGAAGAAGCCGGAATCCACCAGAGAGGGAGAGGAGGGGGAGGAAGAAGTCGAAGGGGCTTACCCCCCACACAAGGTGCCTTGGCCTACAAGTTTCAATTTTCTTTCTTCTCCATTCCATCCCCAATAGTTGAGGTTACATGTGGATTAAAGAGGAGTGGCCCTTCTCACACACACACACTAAAGACCAAAATACCCCTTTATAAAATGGGTATCCTAAAGACTCCCAAAAGTGGCCCAACTCCTATAGGCCCATGGGCCCCAACAACTAAAGACCCCAAAAGGCAAAATACATAAGAAAATATATAAAAGACTCTTAATAATGATTAAAGACCTTACTTAAGAGTTACGACTTAGGAAACCCAAAGGACTTAAACTTAATTATTTTAATGACCCTAGGAATTTGTAAAGCTAAACAAAATTACAACCATTGGATCTTTTAATGGGCCAAATAAAACATAATAAAGACTTTGATTTAACCACCCCTCATTTCCCGTCAATCGTCTTGATACCTGTTTAGGCAACCAAATGGGGATTTAACTGACTAAGATTGATGGCTAAGATTTTCCTGACATTGATATTTATGCTGCTAATTTGAGCTGCTTAGAGGAACTATAAACCATTTCTCATGTTTATTGTTTGTAACCTTGAATTCTTATGACACTCATATATAGAAGGATCTACTCAATGGAAACTACTGCATTTTTAGGTTATCTTCAGACTTTAGTCTTTGAGGATGTCAAAAAATGAATTTTGTATGATATGCACAATAAGTATTTCCTGCAAAGTTAGAAGATTACAACCACAAATCTATGATCAATTTGTGAATGCAGGAAATTCAGACATCATGACATTAATGTGTCTCATAAAGGCAAAAGATGCTCTCAGTTCTCAGCTTAACATTGTGGATCCTGTCTTACCCTGTAGAATTTCACAGTTACCCCTATTTAATCTGTTCTTTAGTTTATCGTAGTTTACAATGGCAACTCCGGTATCTGTTTTAACATCTGAAGGTGAAAATCCTGGTAACAAGTGTTGTTTAGGGGGAGAATACGCCCCTCAGGAGTGTGCTTTGTGACTATCTGCATTCATTGCAGTGAAGAGGAGGAACCATTGGCACACCTCTACTTGCATTGTGCCTTCTGAGAATCGCAATTGGTGTAGGATATTCTGAAGCATACAGCATTTTGGGCATGCTCATTTGTTGGTCTAAAATATATAGGTGGTCATAGATCATTGGATTTTTAATTGTACTTGTAGAGTTGCTGATAGTGTTGTTTCCTTTATTGTGGCTAACTTGATAGGGGTTTGTTGGATTATCTGTGCAGGATGCCTGGCCATCTTAGTATGTTAGGACATACATTTTGCTTTAGAAAGGGGCAATGGCTGTTTGTAAAGAACTTTTGGGCGCTATATGCTTTTCTCTAGAGGCTTTGTGGATCTTTTTTTCTTTTTTTATGCTTGTGCAAATCCTTCTGTTGTGGTTAAGTCCCATATTGGAAATCGATGTGAGTTTTTACTTTTATATATGTAGAGGATTCCCTCAACTCAATGCTAGGTTTTTGGCTAGAGTTCGGGCCTTTAACACCCTCTTTAATGACAATGTCTTAATCTTACTTTCAAGAAAAAGAAGGATGTGTGGGTATGACTTGCTTATAGTTCCTACATTCAGGCATATATCTAGCACTGGCAAAGGAACAGGAACTAACTACACTTTTGTCACTGGCAGAATCCATGGTCTCAAGTCAGGGAAGTTGCTGAAGGAATTTCGAGGTCACACTTCTTTTGTAAACAATGCAATATTTACTAGTGATGGAGGTCGGGTCATTACTGCCTCTAGTGACTATACTGTGAAGGTATGGCCTCTAACATCATTTTTTTCTGATGCTATGCTTATGATGTCACCAATGAACCAACTTGTGCCCTGTGCCCTGCTTGGCTGTGCCTTACCAGAGGGTCGCTGGAGAGTGCTGGATCATGATATGTTTATCCGATGTTGTCTGTTTCTTAGTAACATGTGAGTTGGTTATTAAATGTTTATACTGGATTGCAATAGGTATGGGATGTGAAGACGACAGACTGTTTGCACACTTTCAAGCCACCGCCTCCATTAAGGGTACTTCAATTTGGCCATGATGATCACTTCTTGAACTACTGATAGTGAATTAACTTGATAGGGGCTTTTTTTACTGTTATAATTTTTTTGGTGGCATGTTCTAGGGTGGTGATGCAGCTGTGAACTCCATTCATCTGTTTCCAAAAAATACTGAGCACATTATAGTGTGTAACAAGACATCGTCAATATACATCATGACACTTCAAGGGCAGGTATTACTTATTCTCATAAAATTCTGTCGTATGCAAACTCAACATTTCTGGGTGTTCCATCTCCGTTTGTGAAAGTATTTCTGTGAATCCTTGGGTAGTCATTGTTTACTGTGCATGAAAGCATTACAATTACATCGATGCTTGGTTTTACCTTTTATTTATTAATTAATTTATTTTGGGGTGGAGGTGTTTTATGATGATGCATATTTCAAGCTGAATCATCATTAGTCTATCAGTCTATGTAATACCAGTATCCTTAAGATTGGAGTGTTAGTTTATTATAGAAAACAATATTATGTCAACCATAAAGAAAGTAAGTTTTGTACTTGTACACATTTTTCATAACCGTGCAGTATGACATACTCCATCAATGACATATCAAGTTTTAAGTCTATGTCTTGTGGCAGAATTCTGAAACATGCTAATATTGTACTTTTCCTGTCTATTGCCATCTACAGTTTTTGTCCTGAACTGTCAACAATTGATATCTCAGATTCTCAAGTTTAAAGAATTTAGAGACCATGCAAATCATCTGTTTGAGCGTTTTCATCCTCTGTTTCACAAGAAACACATTTTTATGGCTACACTAAGTCAAGTTGGATTGAAAACCCAGTCAATCACTAGATTGTGTCCATGGAAAATGTGCATGTTATCCTAGTCGTGGTCTAGAAGATGCTACTGATGTTAAGATGTCTCATTGAACACCACTAAATCATAGGGGATAGTAAATGCATTTTATTGAAAGAAAAAATCACTGGTTTTTCCATTATATTCTGTTATTAATTATTTGTATAAGGTGTATTTTAACCTCCCTTCATGCATTTGTAAGAAATACCATCCGAGGTTCAAGGTAAGCTTTGCTTTTGTTGTAGGATCTCTGAGTTGGTTTGACTTTTGAGCTCTCCTCAGCAATCCAAACTCAGTCTGCTCACAGTTGCGGCTGGGATGGAGACTGAGTTAGTGGGACACTGAGGTGAGTTTGACCTCAAAAGTCTAAAAAGAAAAGGCTCAACATAAGCTTTGTATTTCTCTCTTTCATTTGATCCTTCACCAGATAATTCTCATTGTTCAATGAGTGTTATTACTGATAGTATAATTTGTTGTTTCATTTACTTAAGATATTACATGTAAATAAGGAAGTACCCCCTATTTGAATCCAATAAAAATATCAAAAAATCATCTCTCTTACCAATAAAAAGTCAACTCTCCCATCCAAGAAGAAAATCTCGATTTTGGTGATTCCATCAAAATAGCGACTTTCCAATCTCTTATAATTTGGCTTATCTAAAAATTTTATAATTCAAATAAACCTAATAGAACACTAAAAATCTAAAGTCTGGTGGAAAAAGTCAAATGTGCATATGACTTCTCCAAGGGAGCCACTCTCCTACTGACTGGGACTTGGTTGCGGTCAGTAGGAGAGTGACTCCCTTGGAGAAGTCATATGCACGTTTGACTTTTTCCACCAGACTTTGGATTTTTAGTATTCTATTATGTTTATTTGAATTATGAAATTTTTAGATAAATCAAATTATGAGAGATTGAAAAGTCGCTATTTTGATGGAATCATCAAAATCACGATTTTCTTCTTGGATGGGAGAGTTGACTTTTTATTGGTAAGAGAGATGATTTTTTTGATATTTTTATTGGATTCAAATGGGGGCTACTTCCTTATTTACGTGTAATATCTTAAGTAAATGTTTCATTTACTTAAATGATATAGAATGTAAATAAGGTATGAGTTCCATGTTATCCCATGCAAGGTTTGCCAGATCGGAATCGGGAGGCGAATCGGATTTTCCTTGATCCGATTCGATTCCCCCCGAATCGACCCGAATCGATCCGAATCAGATCGATCCTCATAGGTATAATATATTATATATATATATAATATCATATATATGATATTTATAATGTATAATATATATATTATAATATGATATAATAATATTATATATATATATATATAATATGATATAATAATATTATATATATGAGGCGAATCGGACCGAATCGATGGAATCGAGAATCGGGTTTTCCATGATTCGCCCCGATTCGGGAGAATCTGGCCGATCCGATCCGGCACGCCAAACCATGATCTCATGTGAATCCCTGAGCCCATTCTCATATTTGACATACATATATTCATTATATACATATATTATATTAAATATATATATCATATATATACATGTGAATCGGATCGACTCTAACCCGATTCGGTCTGAATCGGCGATCCGGCAAACCTTGTTCCAGGTGATGCTACATTGTAGTCATCAGCCTCAACAATATTTGACATTTAAGCTCAATAATTGTGGCAACTGGCAAGTTTTGGAAGTTATTTCAAAGTTCTGAAGCTAGTATGTTCCCCAATAAATATTTGGGTAGATGGAAATTAAAATTTTATTAAAGGACCTGCACAGGGAAAAAGTTTCAAATTTGAAACAATCTTCTCATCCACAACTTTGAGCATTGTGCAACTTGAGGATAGTTAGCATTGCTGATTTTCCCTTTTTTTTCTTTCTTTCTTTTAACTTGGTAGTCCTTATTTTTCCTGATTCATCAGTGGCTTGGGATACTTGTGTCCAACACTGTTTTTCTGTTGTTTAGGTAAGGCGCAGTCGTTATTGTTTCTTGTTGATGGTGGGGTAGGAATTCTTGTCGCCATTTCTTGATGGTACCAAGTGCCAACTTGTTTTTATTGATTAATAAAATTATCAGTATAATCCAGAATCATATCGGGAAAAAGGGTAAACTATTATTTGCTTTTTTCAATGTACTATGAGAACAGGACATTGGAGAGCTGTGTAAATAAACAGGAAAGAATTCATCAGGTTTTTCAAAAGTCCTATTTCACTCTTCATGTGTGACTGTCGTGGATCCAAGCTACTAGTGTATAGTAGAATACTCACAGAATTGGAGGTATCAGTTTGTACTGGTAGTTAGAAATCAGTAATTTTCATTTTATCGTAGTTCTGTTCTAACTGCATCAAGAGAATAAGATGCATGACTGTCTATTTTTAATGTTTTCAACATCGGAGGCCATGACGCATAGGAAGATGTTCACTTGTTATTAGTCTATGTCAAATCCAATTGACAATAGAAGGAAAAAAATCATTCAGCGGCGCATTGTGGTTTATCCTACTTCAAATGGACCCACATTGATGTATTCCTTTCTTATTGCTAGTTCGGCAGAATGCAGTGCATTTTGATGCGGGGAACTCATGCAACATCCTCATTTCCCTTACATTTTTGTTGTATGTCCTACTTCAGAAGAAAAATCACATAATACTCTTGCATATTTTGCCTTTTGAAAAGTTGTAATTTTCCTCTGTGCTCTTCTAATTTTTTCCCTTGAAAATGGGTTCAGGTGAATCGGATCGAATCATGGGAATCCCGATTCCCATGCAAATCGGACATTTGGACCTATTCCCATCGATTCCCATGCAAATCAACCCGATTCTCCCGAATTGGAGCGGATCAAGAAAAAACCGATTCGCCCTGAATTGGCAATGCGGCGAACTCTAGGTAGTTCCACATGCATATATTCAAGGTTCGCTGCATCACCGATTCGCCCCGAATCGGTTTTTTTCTGATTCGCTCCGATTCGGGAGAATCGGGCCGATTCGCATGGGAATCGAGCGAATCGGGAATCCCGTGATACAATCCGATTTGCCCGCCCGAATCGGACCGATTCGATTCGATCCGCCAAACCATGCATATATTAAAGAAGAAAATGTACAAGTACCGGTGGTCGAAAAAAACCCAAAAAGCTCTGTCCTCTTCTATTAGCTGTTCTATAGTGTACTTTGTTGCCACTTGAACTAGTTTAGTCACTGAACTTTCTTACTTTGCAGGTTGTGAAGAGCTTCTCCTCTGGTAAGAGGGAAGGTGGAGACTTTGTTGGTGCGTGTACTTCCCCAAAAGGAGAATGGATCTATTGTGTTGGTGAAGATAGGTATGCCCCAAGTTGTCTTCCTGTGCTCTTGTTTCTTGTATGGAAAATTTGTTACATTGTGATTGGTGTCATTGTTATTTTGAAGGCATTAAATTCTATTATCTGACAAAATATTTTATCAAAAGGATAATTACATGTATATCCTGAAAAACTTAGGTATTCTTATTTATCCCCTATGTTCTTCATATTGTTGAATAACTGCCATAGTAAACCATATTTCATCACATATATCATCCCTACCATCATCTGCTGCTTGTTTAGCTTAATTTTAGATGAATTATGACAGGTAAAAGACTAATCTACACAGTGTTTAATCTCTTCATATGATTATAGCAACAACATATATATCCCTAGAATCTTCCATATTCTCTTATGTACCGTTTTAGGATCTCATGTTTTGCAGATTTAGGATAATATTAACTTCAACGGTACTGGAACATAAGGGGTATAACTTATTTATTATGAGGGTATACATGATGACATAACGAATATAGGACCGAATAAATTTGACAAGATTTTAAGGTTATATGTGAAATTATCCCATTTGTTACTTTTTCATGATTCCTGATTATCTTACCATAATCTTAAAATCATGGGTTGCAAGATTGGCCAGAATGTTATGCCCCGACACAGAATATCGAGACGTGAAGATTAACAAATATATGTACATACATGGAAAGCTGAATCAGCCAATTCCGGATCGGATCGGCCATGCCCGGGGGGTAACCCATTAAATTTAATGGAATCTTAGGCGGATCGACCATAATCTGTCTGAATGCTTTGGAATTAGTCAGAATCGGCTGATTTGAATCGAGGTCAGCATATTCTGAAGAAAAAAAATCAAATTAAAATGTTTCCGGCCCGAATCGGCCGGATAGAGTTGGTATCGGACTGGATCGACCTTAATCATCCGAGTCAAATTCGATTTTAATGGATTTGGCCCAATTTGGGTCAGATCTAGGCTTATAATGATCGATCCCTCCCTTTCAGAATTGGCCATTTCTGGTTTCACATAAACCAGCCCCGTCCCCCTTTTTTCTCTTCCCTTACTGGCCACCCCCTCCTCTCCTCGAGCATCCCAAGTTTCCCCCTCTAGCAATGTCGGCCACCGCCGCACTCACCAGCTGCTGCCACTGGCTGCCCTATTCCTCTTCTTCTTCTTCTTTAAGATGAGGAATGTTTCAACTTATTAATTTAAAAAAAAATTAGAAAAAAAATGTAAAAGAAGCATGGATGGGATTGTTTTGGGACTTTGGAGCTTGGACAAAGAGATTTCATTTATGATTTGTGAAAA